>WBMW01002723.1:454221-509791 GCA_013396635.1 Penelope pileata | reverse complement strand
GCCGCTCCTGCAGCGCTCCCAATTCTCTCCTCACGCCGCTGCCTTTTGGCGATTGATTCCAGGGCTGCTCGTGGCTCTCTCAGTGCCTCCCTGCGAGACGTCGGTGCCCGCAGGGGAATCGGCTCCTCTGGATTAAATCCATGGGTGCCGGTGGGGATGTTGAAGCCCAACCTGAGCTGGCAGCAGGGCTGGGGTTGGCATCTGCGCCTGAACCCCGAGGCTCCAGCACGTCTCTGTCCTCTTATAGCATTTTTAAAATTTTTTATTTTTATTATTTTTACATTTGATGCCTCCATGCATTGGCTCTCCCTCTCCGCCCCCTGCTCTCCAGCAGCCTTATGTCACGGGAGCCACACGGGAGGCACCGGTAACCGCTTGGTTTATTCCGAGGGGAAAAAGGGATCCAAAAAACCCACCAGAGAGGAAGGTGGTGGGGAGCAGAGCACCGAGTGGGGTGAGCCCGGGATCACCGGAGGGATCTGACTGCTGCCTTTTGCTGAGCCCTGCAGCAGGTTGTGGGGATGGGGCCATGCCTGTGCTGTTTGCTTGTGCTCGTGGTGGGAGATGTCCGGCTCTGCACCGCCTGCCCAGAGCCATTCCCAGTGCCCTGGGGCTGTGGGACATGGCCAAGGTCACATCGGGGAGCAGTGACACAGTGTGGGGTCCATGCAGCTGGAGCTGGCTCAGCACAGGGTGCAGGGAAAGGGCGAAGCTTTGGGGCTGTGAGCGTGCGACCGCGGGAAGGGGAACGGCCGTGGGGGGTGGGAAGGATGCATGCAGAGTGGCTGTTTGCTTTCTCAGGTGGATTTGAATAACCAGGTGGAAGGGATTGCCCTGAGCATCCTTCTCCCCGATGCTCAGCACTGTGGGAAGCTCATCCTCATCTGTGACCTGGGATCAGGGTGTGGGAGCACGGGGAGTGGGGTGCTCACAAAGTCCCATTAGAGATGAGGATGTGTGTGGATGAGGGGTTTGTAAGCTCCATGCTGGAGGTCCCTGGTGTGCAGAGCAGAGCACCTGCACAGCCCCACTGCGTGCCCTGGGCTGGCTGCTGCTCTCAGACCAGTGCACACCAGTAAGGTGCTGCCATGTGGCAATTGGGACGGGTGCTGTAATCTGGGTGCTTGTTTCTGGCTGCTCAGCAGAGGCCCACGGGGCGATGCCCTGCGTGGTGCGGGCTCCTGGCAGCGGTGCCATCAGCACGCGGCGAGAGGGAACCTGACCCTTAGCACCACAACATCCCATTACTCACGCTCCAGGCGTGCTTGGCAAAGCGATGCAAAGCCCTGAGCTATGAAAGTGCGTGCAGTGAGTGGGAAACGGGGAGAGAGAGAGCAAGGCAGCACGTGAGCGCTTGGTGGAGATGCCCAGGCGTGGCTCGGGGTGGGTTTGGGTTCAGGTCAGGGTTTCCCATGGTGCTGGGAGAGCCCTGTGGCAGCGTGCCCGGCTCTGGGTCTGCAGAGCGCGGGGTGCTGGGGACGGTGTGCGGCTGCAAACCAGAGCTGGGCTTTCTGTGCATCCCCAGTGTTGGTCAGTGAGAGAATTCAGTCCGTGAACCCTTCGTGGAGGAGGATTCCTGCAGCTGCCCTGTGCCGGTATCGGGCTGTGAGCAGCATGAGGTCTGCAGGGCAGGGTTAGTGTCAGCCTGGCTGCTGCTGTTAGAAACTCTGCTCCAGCCTTCAGGCTCAGATGTGTTGCAAACTCATCTCATAAAAGAGATCACCTTCCTCTATAGCTCTTTGCTTCCCTGGGCACTCGGGTATCTCTCAGACCCCCCGGCCGCATCCAGCAGTGCCTGCATGGATGGCTGCAACCCGTGGCTGAGGCATCGCTTCTGCTTTGCACTGAAGGGTCCGGGAATTTGCCTTCCTCCTCTCAAGCACAAAAACACAGCACAGAGCTGCGAGGACTGTCGGTGTGGGGTGGGTGAGCGGGGGACCTGGCACCAGGCTGGAGCCCTGCAGTGATCCGTGGAGGTGCTGTGTGATGACAGCACGAGTGGGTGCTGCTCAGCCATCGGAGCACTGTGGTGTTCAGCAGACGAGGATTAATTTGGGGGGCAGAGGTCCCAGCCCATCTGATGGAAGAGCTGAGCCCTGGTGTGCTTTACCTCCTTCCTGGCGTTCATTCTCTGGACAAAGGGATTTCTGCTCGGTTCAGGCAGAAGAGCTGCGAGCCGCTGCCTGGGGCACTGCTGCTGGGCTGGGTCTGTCTCTGTCCCAAGTACCTTAATTCAGTCAGGATCTGAGCCCTCTTTTAATTTTTTTTTTTTAAATACCTTCTTGCATCTCCCCTACTCTCTCTGTAATCCAATCAAAATCAATCGGATTTTGTCTCCTAATGAGATGCTGAAGCACAGATACCTCTCAGCTTTTTTCTTCTCTTTCTTTCTTTCCTCCCCTTCTTCCCAGAGTTTAACCATCCTTGCCAGGTTATAATTATGAAGATTAAAATGCGTAAACAAGGTCTTGCATAACGATGAAGATATTGTCAATATAAGGGTGAGAACGGAGGGCGGGATCGGCTCTGATGCTTTCAGCAGCCGTCCCTGGGGTGCTGCTCCACTGCCTCTCACAGACCCAGCATGGCTGGGCACAGGGCAGGATCATGGGGATGGGGAATGGGAGTGCTCAGGGTCCCCAAATCTCCCCCAGCCTAAGGCAGATGGGGGGATGCTCCACTGCTTTCAGCGTCAGGGATGCTCAGCCGCCTCCCTGCCTGAGCTGAGCCAAAGGCTCTCAGGAAGCCCTTCTGCAAGGTCTGATCTGGGGAGGGGCTGAGGTCCATGGTCATCCCTGCATGCTCGCAGGCATCTGCCCTGGATGCAGATGCAGGTGTGGATGAGCCAAGTGTGTGATGCTTTTTATAGCTCGGTTAGACTGCTTCCCCTCCCCTGGGGCAGGCTCGTTTGGCTGTGAGAGGCTCTCGGTCTGCTTCGCTCCTGGAGCGTCTGCGTGGGATTTTGGGAGTTCTACCGATGGGTTTGGACGTCCCCTCTCTTGGAGGGGTCAGCTCTCCCTGTGCTGGCTGCAGGTCTCCGAAGGGGATTGGGATTCCTGGGGGCATTCAGCATCAGAGGCTGTGGAGCAGGGACCAGAGATGCCATGCACTGCACGGGACGGCAGCTGCTCCTCCAGGGCGAGCAAGTGAAGGCTGTAAGGCAGGGAGTGGTCTCCTCTTGATTAGGCTTCCAAGTGCTGCTTATCCATAGCTGGTGTCCAGGCGACCCCAATCTGCTGCAGGACGCAGCTGGGGATGGGGAGGGGATGATAAATGCGAGTGGGAAGGGCAGAGGGGGGTTAGATGCTTCCCATCAGGGCTCCTTGGAGCAGGCAGCTCCTAGCAGAGGAAATGTTTTGCTCGGGAGCTGCTGCTGAGCAAAGCTGCCCGGGGCTTGAGTTGTTTGCTCTGTGCAGGGGAAGGGGTGGAGGTGGAAGCTCAGGGTCCCTGGAGGTGCTGGGTCCTGCCCAGGACCCCATCCTGTCCCTGCAGTCCCCCAGAAGCCCTCTGCAGCATCTCCTGGAGCTAACAGGTGCCCAGAAGGAAGCTGCTTTGCTGGCCAGCCCTTCCCAGCAGTGGATGAGAGCAGTGCTGACACGCTGGAGGCCACGTTCATGACATTTAACTACAAAATAATGATTAGATGTGGGGCTGTTCCTTTCTGAGTTCATCTTTGGAGAAGCATGGGGTTACTGTGCTGGGTCTGTGTGCAGCTCCAGCACCCTGCACGTGATGCTGTGAGCTGGAGGTGAGCATGAGCTGTGTGCAGCAATCACCCATCCTGCACGGGTCCCTCGTTGTTCCCTGGATGGGGCTGCCCATGCCTTGCATGCAAAGCTGCAGACAATGGGAAATACGCATGGCTGAGTTATGGGGGGAACAAAAGGGTGGCTTTCTTTCTTCCTTTCTTTCTTTCTTATTATTTTTTGTACTCAGCTCCTGCGGGAGGAAGGGAAGGTGCAAGGTCTCTCTTTTCTATGGGCTCTCCCGGAAGGAAAATGGGCATTGTTTGCTGAGCGGTTCCTGCAGCTCTGGCTGGGCTTTCCCCCCGAGGCCCCAGTTATAGAATCACAGAATGGCTTGAGTTGGAAGGGACGTCGAAGATCATCCACTTCCAACACCCTAGCCCTTCTCCCCCTCTCTAGGCCTGTCCATCTGAGCAGGTCACAGTGACTTTGGAGGGTATTTTGGGGTGAAACCCGCTAACTTGCTGCTGG
The DNA here is from genome assembly GCA_013396635.1 of Penelope pileata. Taxonomy (NCBI): domain Eukaryota; kingdom Metazoa; phylum Chordata; class Aves; order Galliformes; family Cracidae; genus Penelope; species Penelope pileata. The sequence continues at coordinate 505,574 of WBMW01002723.1, read as the reverse complement.
GGTTTGGGCAGGAGCATCTTGGGGCTCCCACTTGATGTGTGTGTGGTTGTGGCTGTGGCTGGAGGCAGCGGGCAGCTCCGCGCATCTCTTTGCAGCTCTGCTTTCCTTCCTGCAGGATATTCGTGCTGGGCATTGGATTTTTCACCCTGTGCTTCTTGATGACATCGCTGGGAGGGCAGTTCTCAGCCAAGCGCCTGGGGGACTCACCCTTCACCATCCGAACCGAAGGTAAGCACGGCTCCGTGCCCCTGCCAGCCAAGGGCTGGGGATGCAGAGGATGCTCGGTGCTTCCCACGGCTCATCATGGAGACATCATGGCAGATTTGCTGCCACTTGGCTGAAATCTGGCTGAGATCACATCCAGAGCTGCACAGGCAACATGGGAGCGTGTGTGTGTAGGGGCAGGGTGGTGGGGGAGCACTGGGGCTGGCAGGGTGGGGCCCTACAAAGCTGGGAGAAACTGTAGTAAAAAGCCAATATCCCTTTCCTGGGTGCTGTAGTGGGATAATTTTCCCATCCTTGTTCTGGCATCTATTTAACCAAAATCTGAGTCGCCTGCCTTCTGCCCTTGAGTGTTGGTTCTGGGAAAGGCTGCTCATGGCTTGTTTCAAGAGGAGAAAAAACCTTTGTGACTTAGGTCTTCTGATTTTTCAAGCCTCTTTGGCTTGTAGCACTGGATAAGGTAAGTGCAGCTTTGTTAGGAAGCTCAGAAATTCAGAGTAAATCCGTGGGTTTTTTTTAGTTCATTGGATGGATTTGCAGAACAAGTTACTCCTTGCAGGTGAATTGCTGCAGATTTTCTGCTGCTGTGCCTCCTGTTTGTCTGCTCGTGGTCTGAGTGTGGGGCCGGAGGGCTCCTCCTGCTCCTGGAGCAGGGATGCTCTTGGGTGCTGCTGCTGCATTCCCTGCACGGATACGTGGGGCAAGAAACCCCAAAAGCATTGCAGGACCCAGAGCTCAGGGCATGAACAGGGCTGATCTGGGCTGGGAGCTGGCCAGCGTCCTGCAGAGCCCTCTGGGAGGTGGTGGCTCCTGGGCAGGCACCGGTGGCTGGGAAGGCAAAGGTTGCCCATCTTCCCAAAACTGGGAGGGGTGATGTGCACTGGCCGACCTCACCAGCCCCATTGGGGAAAATGGGGATTGAAGCCCAGTGAGGTGGGAAGGGTCCATCCTTGGAGGCTTCCAGAGCACAGCTGGGTGACGTGAGGCTGTGGACGGGGAGAGAAGAGCACAGATGGGTTCACTTCTTGTTAGTGCCACGAAGTCTCGGCAGGTCCATTTGAGTAACAAGTGGGCGTTTAATTGCCACGTGCTATGGATCCCGAGGAAACCTAAGAAATATTGCTGGTTGTTCTCATCGCTGTTAAGTGCATGCTGCTGGTCTGAAGACAAGCTCAGAGGAGCAGGTTGATTTGGCTGGGCTGAGGAGCTGTTGGAGGGCAGGAGGCCATCACCTGGGGCTGCTGATGGGCTCAGCCCGCTGGCTCCAGGGGGATCTCTGGGTGCGTGCTCAGCTCTGCACATCCTGGGACAGGCTGGGAGCCTGTGAGGCCCTCTGCATGCAGCCTGAGCAAGGAGCACTCGGGCTCGTCGATGTGTTGGGTTTAATGGCTCCCTTTGAGCATCATTCATTATTAACTAATTAATTTTGCGGCGCAAGCTGGCAGCATCCTTTCCCATCTGCTCTGGATGTGAGCTGCTTCGCTGATGCAGCAGGTGCATGTAGCGGGGGGTGTGGGGCTGGCTCTGCTCTGCTCCTGTTCCTGCTCCTCCCTGGGCATCCTCACCCTCGGGGGCTGCAGTCCCAGCTCCGCTCTTAGCCTTGATGTGCATTTACCCAAACTGTGCTCCGAGGAGAGCAGGGGAGCTTATGGAAATGCAGCACGCTTGCCCTGAGCTTTGCCGGCTCCTGAGCTGTGTGAGCAGCCAATCAAAACCAAAATGAAGATAGATGCAAGGCAGGAGCGTGAAAAGGAGAAGAAATGGATCATGTCACAGCCTGGAAGTTAATCCCATTTTTAATTTTACTTTTTATATGTGAATCTCCTTCTAGGAGGCTCTCCCAAGCCCAAGTTTCTTGGTGTATGCCAGAAATCGCTCCTCGCAGGGGCTCTCTGCTTGGTGATGTGATGCAGCAGAGGCTTTGTCTCGTGATGATAAATAAAACCCTCCTGAAACGCGAGTTACGTTATCCTAATCCTCTGTCAAGTAAACATGGACAAAGGCTCCTTTGTTTTGCAGTGGTCACCGAGAGAATTTGTTCTATAAAGATCCAGAGGAGCAAAAGAGAGCAGACAAGCTGTACATTTTGGATGTGGGAGACAGGGAGCAGCTCAAGACATGAGTGCTTCAGGTTTCCATGCCCTCACCTCCTGTTTAGAATTTAAAATGTTTTTTTTCCCCTCCTGAGCATCTTTCTGCTCTGTTTTACTGCTGTGGGACAGGGCTCTGATCTGCAATTGCGCTGAGATCTGTGCTGGGCAGCAGCGAGCAGGGGCTGCTGCTGGCAGGCGGCAGCACTTGGGCTGGGTTGCGGCCCATCGCTGGAGCACACTGTGCAGGGGCTTAGCAGAGGGAAATAGGGTATTAAGTGTTAAACTGAGATGAGATGTGGCTGGAATATTGCCTGCAGCTGCCACAGCTAGTTTAAAAATGGCTTATTATTAGGTTTTCCCCATATGCTGGGGCAGAAGGTGCTGCAGGAGCTGGCTGCAGACACAGGGACGGGCAGGACAGCTCTGTCACTGACCACAACCAGGCTCCCGTGCTGCGTTTTCTCAGCTGCATTGGAAATGGGGCTGGGGAGGCTGGGGTGAGGGCAGGGAAGGAGCACTGAGCAGGTGTAGGCAGCAAGCTGCTGCAGGCAGAGCAGGGGTGCAGCACTTCCCTTTTGTCGATCGCTGAGAGATGCTTTGGGGTCTGAGCTCCTTGGGTGCAGGATAGGGACCAGGTGAGATGCTGAGAAGCCTGTGGGCTGGGGTAGCACACAAGGCACACAGTGCTGCTTTCCTGGGGTGCCAGGATGGCTCTGGCTCTTTGCGTTGGGGCACAGGGCTGGCGACAAGTCCAGCAGCCAGTGCAGTGTGTGCTGGAAATGGTACTGAGCATCACCCGGCAGAAATCCTGCCCTGCTCTCCCCAGACCAACACTCATCGTGTTTCGCTGTGCCTCTCCTGTAGCTGCTGTTTGCTCCAGTTCCTGGAATCTCACCTGCTTAAAGCAATTTCTTCCGTCGATGAACACAGAAGTGGAGAGAGGGATTGTTTGGGGCTGCGCGGCACAGCTGAGTGCTGCGGTGTTTCTCTCCCTCAGGAGGAAGGATGCTGATGGGGGGGGCATAGGAGGGGGGACTGTGCTGCAGAAGATAATGTTGAAGGTTGTTCAGGGTTTCGTAGGGCATCTTTGCTGTTCCAGAGTGGCAGCACCATGAAACGACAGGATCTCGTGTTAGTTCAGTGCCTTCAATGGCTCCCCGAGGAGCAGAGCAAAGAGGCCAAATGGAAATGAGAGAACCGACACGATCCCCTAAGAGGGGTCCTTTGCTCTCGCTGCTGCTTCTGCTGGTTTCCTTCTGCTCCGCAGCATCCCATGCCTGGGCACGGCCAGGTGCTGCCGTCGTTTGTTCTCAGGGCAGATGCAGAAAGGTCAGGCTGAGCATGGCTAATGATCAGAGCGAGCTCAGCGACTCTGCCGTGCTCCCCTGCAGCCGGCTGTGCTCGGGGGGAGGAGGAGGAGATGGGGGAAGGTCTGTGCCTGCCCTGACCCCGTGTGTATGGCTGATGGTGCAGGAAGAGAGCTGGGGGTGGGAAGGGGATGGCTCTGCTTGGGAGGTAGAGAAACAGGCACATCTGTCCTTACATCCCTCTGACCTGGGAAAGGTAACTTCTGCTTTCCCCCCTGCCTTCAGGTGGAGAATGGAGTTTTTTTGATGGGAGCTTGGCTTGGGACCAGCAAAATGCCCCAAAGCAGCTTTGCCAGCCCCCTGTATCCCATCTCTCTGGGTCTGTTGCTGGAGAACGCCAGGAGCAAGTGCTGGGTGCTCCTCTGGGGATGTGGCACACGGCCATGTGGTTCTGGGGATGCTCACGCTCCCTTTGCCTTCAAGAATCATGCGAGATGTAAATGTGTCTTACTGCCTGTAGTGCATGCTGAAGGCAGAACGGGTAGCAAAGCCTCGTGTGACCTCGTGGCGATGACAGGGACACAGGCAGAGCTGGGCAGGTTCAGCTGTGCAAACCCAGCAATAATTATTGCCTGCTTCTTCCCGCGCGAGCTGCAGTTCTCCCCAGGGCTGCTCTTGTTATGTGTGATGTTTGCAGAGCTCTGTGTAAGCACCTTGTCAGGATGCGCTGCTGGAGCGCGAGCGTCTGCCTGGGCAGCAGCCGGGCTGCTCGTGCGGGGACGGCCCCGCTGTCGCAGCACCGTGACCTGCATTCGGATTGCCCTTACACAGAGCTGCCTGGAGAGGCAGCGGGAGGCTCTCCTGCCTGACCTTCCCCCGGCACAGGGCGACTGGAGGCTGCCCAGGTCCCTGCAGTGGGTGCTGTGGGCATCAAGGATGCGTGTCCCCAGTGGATCCTACTTGTGCCTCCAGATTTTTTTTTATTTTTTTTATTTTTTTTTTTTTTGCTGCTGCATCTGGAGCTGGATTTGGGTCTTCTTCCAGGAAGGTGAGGCCTGGCTGGAGCAGTGTGCCATGCAGCCCTTCAGTACCAGGGCTGTCTGCAGCCATGGGGCTGATGCTGGAAGGGGCTTTCTGGATGATGCCAAGGCAAACTGGCTGGTCCTGGGGCTTGGCTTGGGGAGCAGCAGAGCTTTTGCTTTTCCCTCCCATGGGTGCTGGGGCAGACTTGCCTTGCTGGGGACACTGCAGCCACTGCAGCTCGGGGCTGCTCCCTCCCTGCCCCTCCCCGCTGCCCTCAGGTTGCCCGGGGGAGCAGGGATGCTGAAGCAGGGCAGGACCCAAATGCAGAGCCATGGCTTCGTGCCTCCCCCAGCCCCGCTCCCCGCTGCTGCTGCCAGATGCTTGGATGCTCCAGGGGCTCCTTTAGGCAGCTGCATGCGGCAGCAGTAATCACTTACACTTCTCTCACTGTTGAGTATGGGGAGGCTTCGTTAATTATTGGTTAAAGCGGTGCTGGGAAGTGGCTGCTGGGAGGAGTGGCACCGAGATCGGGTGGGGAAATGGTGTTGGACTGGAGTGAGTCCTCTGTGTGTGGTCACATCTGGTGTCCCCGTGGGGTACTGCCTCAGGTTGGATGTTAGGAAAAATGTCCTCTCTGGGAGAGTGGTGATGCGCTGGCACAGCTGCCCGTGGAGCGATGCAGTCACCATCCCTGGAGGTGTTTGAGAGCCGTGGAGATGTGGCACTTGGAGACATGGTCAGTGGACACGGTGGGATGGGCTGGGGTTGGACATGGTGATCTTAGAGGGCTTTTCCAACCTTAATGATTTCTATCCCTGTGCTCCTGAGCTGGTCCCACACGGCTCGTCCCCTGGCCGTAACCCACTGGGCACTTTGGTCCCCCATGGGTTTGAGCACGTGCCCCACTTGGGTCCCAGCCCTCTTCTTTAAGGGGACTTGAAAGTGGAGCTGTAAAATTTGATGTCTCTTACCAAATTGCTGTTCCAGGCAGGGAAATGTGTGCCATGGAAATAAGGAGAATGAAGACATCCATGGGGGGTTCTGCGCTTATCTCTCAGTGGCTCAGGTGTGTCAGATTTAGGATGGCTTCCCCAAATGGGGGGTGGGCAGGTGGCACTCAGTGACACTGTGCTGCAGGGGACAGGGGGGCTGTCCCTTGGTGTCTGCTCTGCTGGAATGTGCCCTTGGAGTGAAATGCAGATCGCTGCTTTGCAGGGCAGAGAGGTGTAAAACGAGGCTGAAGGGCTGCGGTAAGGATTGGGGCTTAATCTGCCCTGGGGACACCTTTCCTACCAAAGTTCCCATTGGATGCAATTAGATGCCTGCAGGATCAGGGAGGAAAAACAGCCACTGAACTTACGTGGAGGCAGCAGTGCTGGTCCAGGAGCTGCAAACTGCTGTGGAAGTTGATTGGGATGGGTGGGAGCAGGTGGTGGGAGCCCCAGGGCCCCCTCCTGCCCCGTCCCCGCTGTACTGGGGAGCAGCGTCCCGCTGGCCCCCGGCGCTCCGTTATCTCCACGAGCAGCAGCTCCTGGGGAATGATTAAATCAATTAATTGATTTTCCATAGCTTGCAAGGAACTCAGATGGCATTTCCAGCAACCTGTGATGAGCAAACACCCCACCACGGCCGGGAGGAATGTTAATGGCACTCTGTGCTTTTATTACCCCTTTCACTCCTGAATCAAAATTCATCCTGAGCTCGGGAGGGAGGCAGCAGGTACTTCAGAAAATAAAGCTGGCACAGTGGGAGCCAGAGCAGCCTCTGAAAGCTGTTTTTCCCCACTGATTTATTTGTTGCTGAGGCCAAAATGAGGGAGCAGGGCTCATCCAGCTCGGGCAGGCGTTAGCTGAGCCCACAGCTCTGCTGGTTCTCCGTGACCCCTGAGCTCGGTGTTTGCAGGGAGGGATGATTTCCCTGCCCTCTCCTGCAAAGACAACGGATGAAGTGATGTTGGGGCTGCCCCTCCAGGCTGGGTTCCTGACTACAAAACCAGGGTTTGGCTCTGCCCCTTGCATCCACGTAGCTCAGGGTGCAGCCGTGCCTGGAGTCCCTGCATCCCCAGGCTCGGGCATAGCCTGGTGTTTTCGGAAGCTCTCTGAGATCGATGTTAATCTCGGCGTTTGGAAGAGCCTTGCCTGCGGTGCGCGGTGTTTGGAGCGCTGCGGAACAGCTTAAGCTGCAATTTGAAATACTGCTGGCTGGCAACAGAGGAGCAACTATAAATACCCTGCTGTAGGGCTCTTAAAAAAAGTGAACGGGAGGATGGGGAGGGAGAAGAGTTTTTTTTAAAAAAAATACTTAAATAAAAATAAACCACTGAGCTGAAGCCTGTGCTGGGGTCAGGTTCTTGTCCTCCTGGCTCATTTCCCTGCATTGTGCCACTTGTGCCAGGACTTCTGGAACTGTTCCCATTGCCCCCAGAGCAGGTCTCTGCCCCCTGGGGGGTGTGTGTGTGTGTGGGGGGTAAGAAGTAATAGAAGTGGTGGGGGTGATTCTGCTGTAATGAAATACTCCTGTCTATAAGTGTCTGTTTGCGTTGCTCAGCTTCCTGCCTTTTCTTATTTATATGGAAATACAGAGCAAACGTGTGGGCATGGAGATGTGTGACTGCAGCATGGTGCTGTGTGTGTTTCTGTGCAGTGCTGTGGGGGAGCAGAGGTGGGGGGCAGTGCCTGGAGCCCCCCTGTTCCCTGCCAGTGAGAGGCATGGAGCTCATCCGTACGGCCACGCGGTTACTGCTGATTGCACGGCAGTGTGCACGGAGATGGATGAGTCCAGGGGGTAGATTGTGTGCTGCCTGCCCGATGTCATCTGCTCTATCAGCCCTCCCCCCGGCAGCTTAAGGCTGCTTAATTTGCTGATTAGGGGGAGCCGTTCCCCACTGACTGTTGGCTGCAGAGTGATGGTGTGGCCGGCGCAGGAGTGCTGAACTGTTGCTGGTACGGATGCTGTCGTGTGGCTCCTTGTGCTTTATGCAGTGGCTGAGCTGGTCCATGGTTTCCTCTACGTAGCTTAGAAGGTGTCAGTGGGTTTGCAGATGGCTGTGTCTTCCTGGGGTGCCCGTACTGGTGACTCGGGGTCTGGTCAGGGTGGGTGATGGAGGGATCACAGCATCACAGAATGGTTGGGCAGGAAGGGGCATTACAGCTCATCTAAAGCTCACCCAACCCCTGCCATGGGAAGGCTCCCCTCCCATAGACCAGCTTGTCCAAAGCCCTTCCAGCCTGGCCTTGAGCACCTGCAGGGACGGGGCACTCCCAGCTCTCTGGGCAGCCTGTGCCAGGGCCTAATTTCTTCCTAATAACTAATCTAAATCTCCCCTCTTTTAGCTTAAAGCCATTCCTGCTTGTCCTATCATATACTCCCTGATAAGGCATCTCTCTCCCTAAAAAGTCCCTCTCCAGGGGTGCAGGTGGCCATCAGTGATGCCTCAGGCCTGCCCTCGTGCTCACTGGGTGCTGGTCAGTTTCTGGGCAGTGGCTGTAATGGATGATGTGTCAGGGCTGGCCAGAGCCCTTGGCAAGTTGGCTCTTTGCTCTTTTAATCTGCTTGAATCAAAATCAATAACAAAGGTAAATAGAGGAGCGTGGGATCACAGTGAAGGTCTGGTGCTGGGTGCCTCCGTGAGTCCTGCTTTGGGATCAGCCCTAGTTACCATCCCAGCACAGCCTCCAGCCCCTGCAGTCCTCGCAGAGGGTGTGAAGCTGGAGGTTGGGTTCTGCTGAGCAGCCAGGGAACAGCTGCTCCCTCCTGCAACCCGCTCTTCCAGCAGCATGCTGTCCTTTTGAGGAGTTTAAGTAGCCTCAAGTTGTCCTTTAAAGGAGAAAAACAAAGCTGAGCAAATGATGCTTTAGATTGAAATTAATTCAGCTGGTATTTTCAGTGGATGTAAGTAATATCTTCCCATCTCTGAGCAAATTCCCTTCTTGTAGTGGAGCGTTCAGCTGTTGGAAGGCAGCCGGGCAGGGATATGACTTACGGCTGAGAAGGAGGAAACAAATCCACAGCAAATCAGCCATGTTATGAACAGCAGAGACATGTTGTAGAATCACATTCTGAATGCCAGGGGATGCTTTCACAGCAGGCTGGGGGGTGAGTGGGTTTGGGACCGTGCCTCAGTTTGCTCAGCACGATTTGAACAGGATCTTTCTCAGTCACTCTCTGCTCCTGCATTGGTGTCACTGAGGTCTCTGACTCTGACATTAACTCATTGCTACCAGGGACATCTCTGCCCACAGCAAAAACCCCTTGTGCCCCTCCTGGCTCTGCTTCTGCAGCTCTTGGTGTCTGCACAGGTGGGATGTTGCCTTGAGATGCATTCATTCCACGCAGGTGTTTTACAGCACGTGTTAGTGAATTCTGTAGGGATTCCATAGGGATCTGCATTTCAGCACGTTGGCTGTTGACTGTTCCACCAGTTCTGCGGAGAAACTCTTTCTTCTTCCAGTAGCTATCACCCAGAGGGGATGCTTTCTTTTTCTCCCCTGATTTCATCCAATTACTTAGCTGTGTGCTCTTCTGAAGCACCATAAATAATTCTCCTCCCTCTGCTGTGTTTACCAGCATGTCTCACGAAATCCAGTAAGATATGATTGATTGCAATCATTATTTCATAGTGCCACTATGAAAACCTCTGTCAGGTTCAGTGATTGCCTTTAAAGAGCGTGTGCCGCTCAGGAAAGCTGTCAAAAGGCTGTCATACTTTCCCAAACTCCAATTAATCCGTTGAGCGGTTTTACTTCTGTTTTCTTTCCCATCATAGCTGATTATCAGCAGTAATTAGAATATTTCTCTGTTGTGTTTAGCAGCTCTGTTGCTTTATTTTTTTTTTTTAAAGAAAAGTTGCTTGCAAGACTGTTTTTATGGGTTCTGTGCTGCTGAGCTGAGTTAGGGTTTCTCCTGCCATGCTCTGGAGGCTTTCCATCATGGCTTCAAGGATGGGTGTCCGACCTTCTGGCTGGCCTGGGCAGCACTGAGTGAAGAGGAATTATCTTGGGCTGCATATAAATATATATAAAAGAGTTAATGTCTATAACTAACAAAACTTTTTTTTAATATAGTTGTTATTAGAAAACAGCAACAAAACCGTGAAACTAATGGGATATTTGGCCTTGTTTTTGTGAAATAAGTGCACCAGCCTGGTTCGATGGCAGTGGCTGCAGTTCTCAGTGAGCTCTCAAGGTGTTCGTCAGAGTTTTTTGATGAAATTTTACTCTTCCTGTGCTTCATCCTTGAATATAGTTGTTCACAAATGTATGTACTGCCAAAAAGCGATGACGTGAATAAGGAGTGATTGTGAAGGGAGGGGTATTTCTCTCTGATAAGACAGGGCTTGTAGAAGTCCAGTAAAGGGGCATCGTTTCTTTGAGTTAAATATCTGATAGCAACTCTATACATTCCATTTGAAAGCTTGCAGGTAATGTATTTGTGCTGACTGAAAATGGAGTTGCAAATATACCAAAAAATTGATGATTTTTTGGGCACTCTTGAAACCAGTTCTCAAATTCCTTTGTCCACACAGAAGGCAGGGCTGCATGTTTCTCACTGCTCACAGGGCTGTGTTCAGCCAATGTATCACAGTGCATACAATAATCTGCCATACCTTGAGCTAGCCCTGCCCTGTGCCCTCCCCGTGCCCTGGGCTCAGCTCAGGGCCATCGCACACCGATGTTTGGGTGCTGCTGAGCGATGGGTGCAGCCCGGGGCCGGGCCGGGCCGCTGGGCGGGGCAGAGCCGCCGCCATGATGGCGCGGGGCAGGGGTAGGCCGCAGTGCGGCTGGGCCGGGCCGGGTGCGGCCTGCAGGCCGTGGGGTGGGCATGGCTGGCTTAAAGGCTTCAAACCCCCACAACCAGGCAGTTTTTAAGATTTTATTGGAGAGACAGTGGGCACAGTGTGCCTGGGGTGTGGGGCAACCCCTGTCCCTGTCTCCTCCATTTTGGGGCTGCATCCCTCCCCCATGCAGCACGCAGCGGATGCTCATGGCCTCTCAGGTTAATGTGTTTATCCCGGCTCCTGCGTTTCTAAAAGAGTCGCTTCAGCACTTTTCCTCCTTTCTTTTGGGTTTTAATGAGACACACTTTCCAAGCGATGTAATAATCGTTGCCAAAAATGTCAGATTGTTCTTGTTATCCTCCTTAAGCTTCTGGAACAACAACAACAACAACAAGACCAACAGCAGAAAAAGAGAGGGGTTGGTGGTGAAGAGCTTCATCCCCAAGAGCCAGGAGAGGGTGTGGGGTGGGGGGGACACATGGGGACCCCTCTGCCTGCTGGCAGGGGACGTGCTGCCCAGTGGAGAAGGGCTCTCTGCCAGCAGCAGCTCGGGAGCAGGGCTTCGGGGTGCCACCAACATGGGAGTTCTCCATGGTGAGCTCCTGGGAGGTGACAGCCCCTCGGGAAGGGCTTTTCTGGGTTCTGTGCTGTAGTAAGGGGCAGAGCTGTGTCTATGCCAGGGCCTTTGCGAGCAGCCATTTAAATTTCAAATGAGCAGCAGCACCACTAAACAAGCATTCTTAATTAAACGAATGCAGTCTGGCTACAAATTGGGGCAGCAACCCAGCTCGGAGCAGTGGCTGTAAATCGTCTCCGCTCCTTTGCCAGGCTCCTTCCTCACCCCCCTCCCATCAAAGCAGCACGGCTGTGGGCTCCTGATGCATCCAGAGCATTTTCTGGCATAAACTCATCTCACAGCTATGACGTTTTTGGGCTGTGTTTGGGGATGCCCCTGGCCATGCAAATTGAACTACAGCATCCAACTTTCCACTTCTGTCTCCTGTGACATTTTTAGTTGCACGTTTGTTAGCAGTTCTGCCTCTTAATGGGGAAGGCTGGGGCTCGTGCCCCACCCAGAGGGTTGCACTCTGGCCTGGGAGCTGGGATAGGCAGAGGTGGCTCCTGCATTCCCTGACCTGGCTGGCACCCAATGGTTCAAGCAGAAGTCTTGACTTCTTGCCATGAACGTAGTTTCAATCGCCATGAATGGGATTTTGTTGTTGTTGTTGTTTCTGAGGAATTGCTTTTGCTCTCAGTTTTTCTTCCTTTTTCTTAGATAACGTCAGCAAAAATAATGTGCTGCTGATAATGTCAGCCAAGCACAGAACCAACCCTTGTCAAGGTCCTGCTGGATCACTGTCAGCTTCCCGCAGGGCATAGGGGCTGGGTTGCAACCATGCTCAGGTGCATGCGGTGTGACAGTGGCATCACATGTGGACATCACGGGGCTGCTGCTTCTGGTTCTCCAAGAGCCAGCTCTGCATCGCTGGCTGCTGCCCCATAGGTGCCCCATTCCTGATGTCACCCCATTCCTGATGCCACCCCATGTCCCCATGCCTCTTGCTTGTCCCCTGCTGCTGCGTAACTGCAACGTGTGCTGCCTCTTGCAAAGCACATGTGCGTGGAATGGTGGAGATAAGCTAAACGGGAGAAGTTTGGGGGATTATGCACTGATTAAGTTATTACTGACATGAAATGAACGGCGCTGAGATGAAACGGGAGCTTTATTTTCCATTCCTTGGCTTTGGGCTTGGGGCTGCCCGTCACTAGGCTGGAGATCAAACCAGGGGGACTTGGGGAGCTCAGCTGCCAGAGCTTTCAGCATGGCAACAATCAGCATGAACTGGGTCTGGGAACTGGGGGCTTCCTGCTGGGGGATTTGCTGAGCTGCAATGCACAAACACAGAGCTGTGACCCATCCTGGGGCACCCACCCCACAGTCGATTTCTCTGCAGTAGGGATATCCGGTGCTGCCAGGAGGATGTGTTGGGGGAGGACCACAGATTTGCTCAGTGTTTTTCCCTAAGCATCCCCTGTAGGCTGCTGCTGGAGGCAGGATGCTGGGATAGGTGGGTCTTGCAGAGTGAAAAATAGAAGTGCATAACAAAAGACTGTTTGTTTGGTGTTTGAGAATGTAGTTTGGTTTCTGTATGCATGTGGGACAGGGTCTTGGGGAGCTGATGCCCACAGAGGTGAGGACCCAGGGCTGGAGCTGGCCAACAGGAGCTGGAAGCTCAGTAAAACTCAGGTACAGCAGGGATCAGTCTGAGCTCTGCAACTTGGGCAGGACAGGGGTGTGGGGCTGCAAAGCTGGGAGGGGACACCCTGGGACAGCAGAGCACTGAGGTGGTCCCTGCACGGGGGCTGGGGAACGCAGAGGTGACACTTTGGGCAGCTTTGGGGCTTAGCATCGCGGGGGATCTCACTACTCCATCACCTGGCTCAGTCCCTTTGGCAGCACCCAGCCATGACCATGTCCCATTGCTCTCTGTGCCCTGCAGTGATGGGTGCACTGGAGTCCCGAGGGGTGCTGCGACGGATGAGTGACATGCTGGAGCTGCTGATGAAGAGGATGGACATCCTGGCCAGGCTGGAAAATGGCACTGACTTCCACAAAGGGGATGAAGCACGCTTCCCTCTGGACAGGTCAGTCGGTTGTGTCCATGCCCTGTGCACCGCTGCTGTCCCCAAAATCATGAGCTTTGGGGGTTTGCAGGAGCAAACATGGGGGCTGCCGGTGGATGAGGCCGCAGGGTGCCCAGGTGATGCCCACCATAGGGTGGGGCTGGGAAATCCATGGCAAGGTCTGCACAGGATGTGAAAAAATAAAAGGAACCAGCACCTGGGTGTCCTGACATCCTGCCTGGCCCTGAGCCACCAGCCCCCATCCTCCCCTCCCGCCCTCTCCATCCTCCCTTTCTGAAACACAAAGCCAAAGCCACCACTGAAGTGACTGTCACTGAGGCCACCTCGCTTCTGCTTGGAGGCTGGGGAGGTCCCTGCACCTCCCTGTCCCCGTGATTGCTTCCATTTCTCTCCTTTGCTTTACTTAGGAGCCTCTTCTGCGCCTATAATGGAAAATACAGTAAGAGAGCCTGTAATTAAAGGCTGTGCTGTGCTGAACTGAGTGCACACACGAATTAAAGCTGCGCAGGAAGCCTGGGAGTGCATGGTGTTGCCTTTAAGTAATGTAATTTTAACCACTGAAAAATATAATTTGCCTCCATAATGGCAGGTGCTGGGGATTTTATTGTTGCGAGGCTGCGTAAGAGCAGGGTGCTTGAGCAGTAATCCTGGAGAGGAGGGGACGGGACTGCTAGACTGCAAGGCGCTCGCTCCCATTTGATGATGTTCTTGGCCAATTTCTCGTTAAAAGAGCCGATAATTCCAGGTCCTGATAATTTATGTACATCAGAGACGAGCTTAAAAGCATTTCTGTGAACTGGCAGCGGTCGCGTTGCAGGGAAATGTCACGTTGGGTGGCAGAAGGCCCACAGAGCTGCTTATTCCCAGGGGGGTTTGGGCACCTGGAAGGGACGCCGTGGCCCTTGGTGACACGTGGTGGGGACATCTGTGAGCGGCCCCATCTGTGGCTCCAGGTTTCCATCTGCTGGGCTGAGGGCTCTGGTCTGGCTGCTGAGGCAGAGGGACCACGGAGGATGAAGCATCAAAGCAGCCTCAGGGTTTTGTGGCTGTGTTCATATGGCATCGAGCGGCCGAAATTACAGATTTCTTAATCTTCAGGAGCAGGATATTCCTTGGCAGGGACAGCTTCTTCCACCTCATCACCTTTTGCTCCTTATAAACTATGCCTGGAGAGCATCCCAAACAGCAAAAGCATCGAGGTGAACCCAAGCACAAACGAACAGGGCTGTGTGCATGCTACAAACACTGCTTGGAAGCGGTCCCACGCTCTGAGCCCCATGGGCATCCCAGCAGACAGAGCGTGGCCAGACCTGATGGTGCCATGCAGTTGTTCACCTGTGTTGTTATCTGCCCTGTGCTGTGGCTGAATTTGGGGTTTGTTTGTGGGGCAGTGTCTGCAGGAGATGAAAGCATCGCAGTGGGGCTGATGGTCCCCGCAGCATTTGCAAACATCCTTTGATCTGCAGTGACCGACTTGAAGCTGTCAGCAAACGGTAATACAATTAAAGGGTGATAATTTCAAAGGGATTTTATTCTTTCAAGCCTCTCTGGTTCGCACAGCTGCTGCACTCATCTCCTTCCCTGCTCAGCATGGGCACCTGCAGCTCCCCCGAGCAGCAGTGGGTTATATCCTTTTGCAGAGTGCTCTCCTGCACTGCGTTGGGTCTCCACCAAAATAGGGAGGATGGGGCCTCACAGAGCACCTCCTGGGTAGGGATGAACCCTGTGCTGTATGGAATCGTAGAATCACTGAAGTTGGAAAAGACCCTCAAGATCATCAAACAGCACAGCTCCCAGAACGCTCCATGCCCCCGCATCCATTGTGGAGGGGTGGCTTTTCCACCCAGAAAGTGTGTGGAGGAATTCAAATAAGCAACGTCTAAGCAGTTAGCAGCCTTGGAAAGCCACTCAGCTGCCAGGAGGAACACAGCTGGAAGTTATTCCAGGATTTTTCATGGCAAAAGTCACCTGGAGCTTTGCTCCTTGCTCCACTGCTGCTGTCTGTGCGCTCACAGGTGCCTCTGTGTGCATTGCAGCCGTCTCCTGCAAAGCTCTGGGACAGCTTTGGATGGACCCAAGTGTCCAACATCCTCCTTAGGTGAGATGCCATGGGATTTTTGGGGAAGACCCCTGGTTTGTCACGTGGGGGCGAGGGCACAAGCTGCAGCAACTGCTGAATTTTGCTGAATCCCCCTTGCAGCCCTTCCCGCTCCCTGCCCGTGCAGGAAGGTGAGCGATGGATTTCCCAACGAGCACGAGCAGGCTGCCAGTCAGCTGCAGGAAAATCAATACTGCTGTTAATTGAATGCAACCCTCATAAATCATCGGAGGGGAGGAAATTAGAAGTGCTTATGGAAGCCTCCTGGAGAGCTGTTTGCTGGGCAGAGGAAACAGCTCATGGTGGTGTCCTGCTGAAAAGCGCCTGGGGAGGGATGGAGGAGGGGCGTAAAGGGAATGATCCTGGCTGGACCTGCAGCTGCAGGGTCAGGGGCTCACAGGAGCCCAGGGCTGTGTGCTGGGGCTGTCCCCAGGGGGAGGTGACAGCGGGGTCCGGGCTGGGGTCTGCACCACCACCCCTCTTGTCCCCTGCCCCTGTGAAATGGGTAGTGCATGAAGGGTGTTATTTGCTAATGGCTGATTAATCTTCAGACTTGATTACTGCCAAGGCTCAGTTAATTTCCACGCACTTGAAGTATTTGTTCTTATAATCGTTACATGGCTCTGTATTCCCTTGGTAATTAGAAGCCATGCAATATGACACCGAGCAGGCGATGCTCCTGCATCCCAGCCTGGCTCCAGTCGTTCCCAAATTGGTGCCATTAAGGAGCTGCTTTGGTGAC
Source organism: Penelope pileata (assembly GCA_013396635.1). Classification (NCBI taxonomy): domain Eukaryota; kingdom Metazoa; phylum Chordata; class Aves; order Galliformes; family Cracidae; genus Penelope; species Penelope pileata. Next base: position 489,667 of record WBMW01002723.1, on the reverse strand, counting down.
AGCAGAGTGGCTGGTGGAGACCCCCAGCAGCACCCGGCTCCCCTCCCCTCTCCTGGGCTTGCATCTCCCCAGCACCTCCAGGTTTCCTGCAGCCGCTTCCTCAGCAGCCTTTGCTTTCTGCTCTTTTTGAGCCTTTGCACCCCAAAACATGGATGCTCTGGGGGGTGCCTTATCGCAGGGCTTTGCTCGATGCCTTAATGCTTGGAGACAGCGTGCTCTCTGGTGGCTTTGAGCTGTGCTTGTGTCCCCTCGGGCAGCTGAATAGTGCTCAGCACTCATGGAAATGGGGAGCATCCTCCTTTGGTGCCCACAGCATGGACCCTGGAGAGCATCTCAAGGACAAAGCTGGGTATTTCGGGGTTACCTTCTGGGCAGGTCCCCCAGAGCTGTCTGCTGAGGGTGGTGATGTCTCCAGGGCTCACTGAAGGCTCTTTCTGGCAGCCTGTAGGCGTCAGACTGCCCAGGCATGGAGGCAAATGCATCTGATTTATGCCCCAATCAGGTGAAGATTAACGTACATTGAGCCATTACCCTCGTGTCAGCAACCCCGTGTGTTCCCAGGAATAAAACTTGCTGCTGCCTGTGCTCAGGGCTCGGCTCTGTTCTGCTCTGAGTCAGCAGGAGAAGGAGGGCTTGGGCTGCAGCCCTGTGTTGTGCCTGGGAAGGACCTCTCAGCATCTTACAGCATTTGTAGAATATTTTAATCAACAATCTTGCCTATATGTTGCTGGTGAGTTCTGCTTGTCCTGGAGTGTGTGTTGCAGGTCTGTGATGCTGGCCAGGGAATCAGTCAAAGGGTCGGAGTTTGGGCGAGCTGCAGGGCTGTGATTCCAGCTGTGGTTCCAGCTGTCAGTGGGGACTTGCCCCATGTTCTCACCGAGGGATCTTATTCTCCATGCAATTCATTGCTGAAATGGCATAGGCTTCCCGAGGGCTGCAGCTCGCTCAGCGTCCGGTCCTTTAAATGCATTTTTGTGAGAAACATCAACCACAGTAAATGGAAAATAAAATAAATTGGAATACTTCAGTGTGTAAAATGCCCCGGTATTTATTACGTGATCTGTCATTTGGACAGCCGGGGCCGGCCACGCGCCTGGTTTCCTCTCTGCAATTTGCTGGAGGTGGCCCAGCTCTGCCCATGCAGCATCCAATATCTGCCTCAAATGAGTTCCCATGGAGCGCTCCCGTCCCGAAATGTTGTTTGCCCAATGTGAATGCACAGAGTGCAGACAGAGCCCGGGCGGTCTCAGGGCTTTATTCAAGTATTCACCGAGAGGAGATTGAGCTGTTTATCTCAGCCCTGAGGTGTGATGGAAAAGATTGCAGAATATAGAGATTCCAGAAATTACATTTGGAGCATGCACTATTCTGTGGTTTGGTTTTTTAATGCAGGTTTTATTTTCATCCAGCTGACCAGCCAGAGCTGTGCACAGAGCATGGAGCACTTCTCAGTTGTGTGGGACTTCTGGGGAAGTTTCGTGGGTTTTTTTGGTTGGTTGTTTTTTTTTGGTATAAATTTCTGACAAGCCAATGGCACCCAGCTGTGGGCTTCCCCTCTGCCCCTGCTCGGATCCCTCCCATGCCCCCATCTCAGCACCCTGCAGGGCTCAGCCATTCCCGTGGTTATCCAGGCTTAGGGCAACAGCTCCAGCAGCAGGGTTCTGGGGAATACACCGGGATTACAGCTCGGATAGACACACAGTGCAGTTGATCCTCGTAGATGGGGCACCCCACTGTTCATCCCGCTGTTGGGAGCCTTGCTGCCAGGACACAGGGACCCAAATTTTGGGAGAACAGCAGCCAACAGGTGACCCCCCTGGCTTCTTCCTTGCTCTAAGGGTGTTTGTTCCTCTTGGTGCTTCCTGGTGCAAGCCAGAAGCACAGGGATGGGCACAAGGATTTCTGCCTCATTTCATCGGGCAACAAAATCTTGAAAGAAGCAAAGGGCAGCACAGACCTTGTCATGGACAAGCTGAAGTCCTTTGGTGAGTGGCTCCGTGACAGTGCTCTGTGTGTTGATGTATTATCTTCCAAACATCTGCTTTGCTCCATCTGCATCGGTCTCTCTTAAGTTGCTGCTTTCAACAGTTAAGTGCAAGAAATATAGGATGAGCCAACAAATATGCTTAGGGTTTGTATTATGGAGACAACACACAAATAGGAAGGGATTTGTCTTTTCCTAATGCCACTTTTTCGAAAAGGCAATAAAAATATGACACCTTGGAAAGGGATAAACAGGCTGAGCCTGAGCAGCTGGGCTGGGGGCGAGAGGCAGAGAGGAGGGAAACAAATTAACGTGTGAAAAAGTAAAGGAAAACTCAACCTCTGGCTGCGTTATATGGCAAATGGTCTGCCTGTGGGGAAAGATACGTCTTAATAGCAGTTTTTGAAATGAGATGAATACTGTATACAGCGCATTAGAAGCCACAGTGTGATCTGAATCGTAATCAACATGGGGAAGTATAAATCTGAAAATAATAAAGATGAAATCAATATTGATGGTTTGAAGTAAAAGTACTGTATTTGCTGTAGTAAATGGTTTTAAGTTCCCAGGGAAAAATTTGTTCCAGAAAACCTATAGTAATTTACTATAGTTTCAATGCTGGCATAGCCCCAGTGTGTTTTGATGGCATTTATATTGTCGTTATAGGAACACTCAGAGTGCAGCAAGGAGAAAGGGCCCAGTGCAGCGGGGTGGCAGGAGCAGGGACGTGCTGCTGTGATGTGTACAGCACCCCAGTGCTTTGCTGTGATCATTTGGATGATGAACAACACCTCCATCCTGCTTCGCCGTCACTGAGCAGAATCAGCCCCTTACCTTGTCCTTCCCAGTGTCTCTGGTTACCAGGAGTAAGGCATCAAATTCTGATGAGCTACAGGAAACCTTTTTGCGTTTGAGGTTTTGCTTTAAATGCCTTATTTTCTTGTCCTCTGCTCAGGAGACAGATCACTTTAATGATAGTTGATATAACTTCTACTTAACCTCCCTGTCGTCTCGTTAATGCGTTAAATGAAATGTGCTGCTCGAGCTGCAGGCCTGTAGCACTGCTCCAGCACGGGAGCGTGGCTTTCACCCCCTTTGCTCGAAGTGCTGGGGGCTGGAGAGAGCTGGTTTGAAGAACAGAGGTGCCAGGCATGCACGTGGTGGGAGACGGAGCGTAGTTCCTTGGTTTGGATGTTTTTTGCAGTTATTTCTTCCTTTTAACATACGAAAGATGCCAAGAACCACGTTGGACATCTCAGCTCCAAAATAGCTGAAGGGAATGAAATATTCCCTGGGTTTCTTGATCCAGGTTGGCTCAGTTTTCATTTCCTCTTAGGTAAGCCTCCTGCGCTTTGTGGGAAGCCTAACGTGACGTGGCTGTCTTGTTTCGGAGAACTGGAAGTGCTGCTTGCACGCCGTGATCAAACATCCATTTAACATCAAAGGGCTCTGCCTCGAAGCCTTTGTGCTCGGGGAACAGCTGTAGCGTACAGGAGCAGGTGAGCTGACATAAATTGCAGGATAAATCCTGGCAACCAGCAGGATTTGGGCTGGCTGCGAGGCAGAGCCTGGAGAAAGCCGTTGGTTTAGGTGACAGTCCTGATTTTGTGTTTGTCGGTGCCAGCGCCCAGCCCTAGGTGATCCCACCGTTGGAGATGGAATGGAGACCTTCAACCTTTCGTAGAATCACAGAACCATTTGAGATGGAAGGGATCTTTATAGGTCATCTGGTCCAACTGTCCTGCAATGACAGGGACCTTTGGTGTTCACCGAATTGCTTGGCTTTCTGGGAGCTGATTCAGACCCTGTCAGGTTGAAGTTGTGCCATGGGCAGACCTCGTGCTCTGGTGTGGGGCTGCTGTGCCTGTCCCCATCCTCTCGCATTGCTGTGAGCGCTGGAGAAACCTGAGGAGCATTAACACCAAGCCAACATTCCCATCCTGGTGTTTGAGCAGGAGGCTCTAAATTCAGTAATCCTTGAGTTTGCTCCTATCCTGCCCATCCCAGCCTTCTCTTGTTCACTGCAGGCATGTGCAGTGGATAGGCACTTGCAGAAAACAGGGTTCTGGGAGCTTTCAGGGCTGGCTCAGCCCTCAGACTGGGTGCATTTTGTCTCCTTGAAGCCATGCTCACCAGCCAAGCTTGTCGCAGGTCATTTCTGTGCCTGTATTTCACCAGGCTCTCACGAGGAATCATCCTGTTACAGCAGCTGGCAGGAGACCTGGGCTTTATTCTCTGCAAAAGGTTGAAAGTTACTTGGGGGCAATGGTGTCCTCTGCATTTATTATTTCTTAAAAGCCTAAGATATGTGGTTCCCTGTGGAGGTATGCAGGTTGAGTATTGACGGTCATAAACCATGCCAGAAGGAAAAATGTGGGCTGCTTGCTGCTGGAGAATGGACCTTAAATCAACAGCCAGAGCAGTATCGGTTCATAAAACCAGGATTTTTTTAGCCTTGAGGACAGAGGTACTTTAAATCGCAGCCTTCAGGTTCAGTGATCTGCTGGAGAACAAACATAAAACTTCAGTGGGAAGGACCTGAGATCAGCACAAATTTTTGTGCCAGGAGTATTCAAGGTAGCCCTTTTGGTTTTGCTCACTGCTTATGACATTTCCTTGTATTATAATGATCTCAGCAGCAGCAAGACAAGCTCACGACCCAGGTGCTGCAGAAGGGGAAATTATTTTCTGTGATAACCGTGTTCATCAAGACGTCCTTTGCAGTGGAAATGGCAAGCGGAGCACTGGAGGTGGAAATCTCTTTTTGTCAAGTGTGGCAGAGCTCTGCTGCGAACAGATTCAATTCTCCTGCCCTTTTATACACGACACCAGGTTTTAATTGACAGCGGACATCTTTGCAGTGCTCTGTCACTTGTGCTGCTGTCTACACGATGTGTTGTGTAGGGTTTAATGGTGCTGTTTACCCAGCGGGGATTGATTGAGAGCGGCAGTTCGATAACCACCATGTGCAGCGGTGTTGGATCTCTGGCCGTGCTGGGACGGTACCCATGAGCTCCATGGGACTGTGACACAGAGCTCGGTGCCAGCTCAGGCTCTGCTGCCTGTCCCCATAGTTGTCCCCCTGTCCCCATAACCCTCACCAGGGTATGTGGAATTCTGCTTGCAGTCAGTGAAGTCGGACTGCTTCAGGCCATCCCCATGCCCTCTGTGCTTTGTGTTTTGCAGGGCTTCCTTTGCCCATCACTATTTTTGCCATCCTTTTGCGTGATTTTTGGTTCATTCTCCTTTCTTGTTTTCCTCCCTCCTTCGTGCATGCTCTGCAAGACCGATCATCGCAGCAGAGGATTTTCAAACATAGCACGTCTGAAATAACGCAAACAGATTTCTCCAGCATATTTAACAGTTCCCCATGTAAAATGCATAGACGTGTTGCTGTTTGTGAGCACATGGCAAAAAATAGCAAGAAACTGATTTATGCAGTTTTAAAGTCAAAACTCTTGGAAGCCCTTTGCTGGACGAGGCACTCCTGTGCTGCACCCTGCTCGGCTCTGCCTGCTGCCCAGGAAGGCAGTTTGCTAGGAGCGAGCCCAGATTTCCAAGATGTTTTCAGGGTCTCTCTGCTTTCTTCCCAGGTTCCAGCCAGCGGCCGGTTTGATGGAGAGGATCCAAGCTATCGCTCAAAATGTCTCCGACATCGCAATAAAAGTAGACCAGATTCTCCGGAACAGCCTCATGAATGCAAAAAGTGAGTGTCCTCGGGTGCCGAGGGCAGTGCTGAGCTGCAGACCAGGTGCACAGCTGCACTGAGGAGGTTAAAATGCAAGGGGGATGCCATGGAGAACCAGGTTAAAAGGCAGGGCAGGGATGCTGACCTGAGGTCACCTAACCACTCCAGCCTGCAAAAGTGAGCAGGAAAGTTCTTTGCAGAGCTCCTGGGGCTGCTGGCATGCACTCAGAGCATCTCTGACCTGCAGACCTTCTCCGGGCTCTCGCCTTGCTCTTGCAGCAGGAAGGCAGGAAGAGGGGGAGCAGGGTGGGAAACCACACTCCTTGATCGCTGATGACTTTAATTCTCCTAAAAACATCGTTTCATGATGCTGGAGTCTGCCAGCCCCATCCATCCTGGTGTGTCCAGGGCTGGTGCTCCCATACCCACATTATTTCTCTGCAGTGGGGGAAGGCAGGAGGGACCAGTGCGAGGTGCCCAGGGACCCCAAGTACCCTGACTGCGCTGGGAAGGTGGAGGTGAGTCGGGGCTCCCTGTCTGGGGGGGCACAAAGCCATGGGGAGGTGTGGAGATGGGCTGGGAAGGGCTGGCTACCTGAACTGGGCTGGGTACCTGGAAGCTTGAGGGCAGCAGCAGAGTCAGCTCTGTGAGGCTGTCTCTCCCCATCGATACTTTCTGTGTTTAATGGCAGAAGAGAAAGCACTGTCACATCTTCTTTAAATATCTGGAGCATCGCTGGTGTCTGGGGAATAATCTCAGCACGGCACGGGAGAGCATCTCGTTAAGGTGGCATGGACCTCCATCACCTGCATCGTGTCCTGCCTGACACAGCGTGCTCCTCGCACCTGAACACAGCCTGGCGTTTAGCCTGGAGCACGATTGCTTTGTCATAGAGCATATTTACATGAACTAATTAAAGCATCTCCCTCTCCCCTCCCTTCCCAGCCTCCTGCTTCCAGCTCAGGATTCTGCAGGGCTGAGTCTCCCTGAAAAGATGCTGAAGGGTGTATTGAAATGATGCCTGGGTGTTGGATTTTCCTTGTCCCCTACAGCTAGGCATCCTTTCCATCCACAACTGGAGTAAATTTGGAATGTAATTTAATTGTCGAAGGCTGTAATTCGATCTCCTGTCTGGGTGATTGGTGCCTTTTACATACCGCTGTCTCCCAAGTAGATTTGTTTTTGTAGTTGCATTAGGGAGGGGCTGGCAGCAGCTGGGTGGAGGGATGACAAATGGGGGCTGCAGTCGTCGGGTCTTCTTCTGCACCTGAAACCATCCTCAGGGACAACCTCTGGATCTCTCTGCTGTCTCCTTGCCCTGTTGTGCCCAGGGCTGTGCAGTCAGCAGCTTGGTGGCTCCCTGGCACAGCAAGTGAGGAGAAATCCCCATAGTGCATAATTTCCTGGGAATTAATGGCTCTGTGCTGGACAAGGCGTGTGTTCTTCTTGGACCTGGTGCAAAAAAGCAGGGAACCTCCAACACCACCCCTGTCTCTTTTTCTACGCCATAAGCATGGGAATAAATCAGCATGGCAGCACCACTGCTGGCTCTGCAGCCATTCATGCCCCTGCCCTTATTCTGAGCCCCACATGGACTGGGGCTGAGAACAGAGCTCTCCATGCCAGGGACGTGGGTGCCGGGCAGGCACGTGAGCCCTGTGTGTTTCTTTGCCCCTTTGCAGTGGATGAGGGCCAGGTGGACCTCTGACCCCTGCTATGCATTTTTTGGCGTGGACGGCACCGAGTGCTCATTCCTCATCTACCTCAGCGAAGTCGAGTGGTTCTGCCCTCCCCTGCCCTGGAGGAACCAGACAGCAGCCGCGCCGTCCCCCCCGCCGCTGCCCCGCACCCAGGTAGGGTCTGGGGGTAACGGTGGGATCAGAGCTGCTGCAGGGGCTGTCCCCGAGGTGTCAGCAGACCCCAGCGCCCATCGTGGTGCCACCTGTGGGTTTTCTCTCCCCTGGGATGCCACGAGAGGTTCTGCACATGGGGTGCTGAGGGTCCAGCGTGGGGTGGAGAGCGCTGGTGCCACGTCCTGGCTAGGTGGCACAGGGGGACAGGAAGGACTGTGGCACTGCAGGGGGTGCTGGGGGTGGCTGCCCCTGTGCCACTGCAGCTCCCAGGCATCAGCCTTTGACTCAATGCAGCACGAGTGGTTTTCTGTGTCCCCGTGCTCAGCAACAGAGCTGGGAGGCAGTGGGAAGGTGAAGCAGCCCTCATAGTCCCCACCTCTCCCACCAGTTTGGGTTTTCCACGTGAAACCACCACTCTCCAACTGATTCCTGACTTAAAAAATAAAAAGCCTCCTTCTTGCAAGTGCTCAGGCAGTGGATTAGGAAAAGGTTCTGCAGCAGATAGCAGCCTACAGCCCCTCATGGCCCACAGCCCCTCACGGGGAGCAGGGGGACAGCACTGAGCTCTGCTCTGTGACAGTGACAGGGCCTGAGGGAACAGCACGGGGCTGTCAGGGGAGGGTCAAGTCGGGGTGAGGAAAGGCTCTGCCCAGAGGGGTGGGCACGGCCCCAACTGCCAGAGCTCAGGCCATGTTGGGACACCACTCTCAGACATTGAGTTTGGGGTTGGGTGGTGCTGTGTGGGGCTGGGAGATGGACTCGATGATCCCTGTGGGTCCCTCCCAAGCTGGGATATCCTGTGGTTTTGTGGTTCTGTGATGACCGAGAGCAAACCCACAGGCCCAACAGCTCCCGTTCCCACAGGCAGCGTTCCGGAGCGACCTGGCTCGCCTGCTGGAGCTGGTGGGCACGGGCAAGGAGTCCCTCAGCTTCATGAAGAAGAGGATCCGGCACCTGGCCCAGCAGTGGCTGCGGGCGGCCCGGCACCTCGAGCAGAAGCTGAAGGGTCGGCAGAGGGACCAGAAACACGTAGGAGCAAATTGCACGGGGGTCAGCATGGGGATGGGGATGCGGGGAGCTGGAAAGTGCTGGGTCCGTGGGGTCTGGGCTGTGTTCCCAGTGGGGTGGACGTGGATTTTGGAGCTGGGAGGAGATGTCCATCCGTGGGCATTGGCAGTGAGTGGGGGTAGGGGGTGTCACATCTCCTTGCAAGTGCTGTAGGCATTTTCTTGCCCCATTCTGGAGTGAGATGCACCCACCACCCATGGACAGACCCCAATATGCATGGGGAAGATGGACCACATCTGAAGGTGGAGCCAGGCACTGAGAGTCTCTGAATATGGGGTCTTTGCTAATTGGACACGAATCACTTCTCTTTACGCCTAGGTGGTTTCCCTGAGTAGATTTCAGCCTGCAGAAGTGGAGGGGAACCAGCAGTCCCTGTAACAGACTCCCTGTGTCCCTGTCTCCCCAGATCCTGGTCCACATCGGCTTCCTGACGGAGGAGTCGGGGGACGTGTTCAGCCCACGGGTGCTGAAGGGGGGCCCGCTGGGCGAGATGGTGCAGTGGGCCGACATCCTGGCTGCCCTCTTCCTCCTGGGACACAGCCTGAAGGTGACAGTCTCCCTGAAGGAGCTGCAGAGGTGGGTGCTGTGGGTGTGCATGCCCCTGGGGTCTGCACCCCGTGGTCTGCAGGGCAGTGCCAGGAGATTGCCTGACAGATCTGCAAAGGCTCAGGGCTGGCTTTGTCCCCTCCAGCAAACGTGGGCTTGGTGCATCCCATGAGCAACATGGCTGGGAGCAGTCCCATCCCTTCTGCATCCCAGGGATGGGAGAGGGGCTGGTGCAAGCCAAGGGAGCTTATAAATGATGTGGAGACTGACTTTAAACGGTCTGATAGTGATAGGACAAGGGGGAATGGTTTTAAACTAACAGAGGGGAGGTTTAAGGACCCTGGCACAGCTGTGGGTGCCCCATCCCTGGAGGTGCCCAAGGCCAGGCTGGTGGGGGACACCCAGCGCATGGCAGGGGGTGGAGCTGGGGCAGCTTTGGGGTTCCTCTCAGCCCAACCTTCCTGGGATTCCATAATTCTGTGATCTCTCAGGACCCTCCCAACCCAACCATTCTGTGGTTCTGAGACCAAGGCCTTGCATGGGGCTGATGTGCAGACTGCCCTGTGGTCCTGGTGCTGGATTTGAGAAGTGTTAGTCCCTTGCTGGCAGCACGCAGCATCTCTCGTGTCTCCTGTGCCCCCTGCTCTCTGCAGCACCACATGGCTGCAGGATGCAGGTGTCCCGTGGGCCAGCGGCTCTTCCCACCGTGCCATAACGGGTGCTCAGCCCCCATGGCCTCACCGGCGTTGTCTGAGCGGTGACTCTGCTCCTTTCCTTCCTTCCTCCCCTCCCACCCTTCCTGCTTGGCTGTGCAGCCGGCAGTTGAGTAAGGCTGCCAAAAATAACCTGTGTCCCGTGCAGGGGGGTGGCAGCCATCGAGGAGCCTTCCTTAGCAGTGCTGGTGGTGGCTGCAGGGACCTGGGTGGGAGCTGGCCATTGCTGGGACATTTTCTGCAGTGTGACATGGGGGGATGCAGGGTGAGAGCATACAAACAGCTGCACCCAGCCACCCTCAGCACCTGTGTGGGGAGCACCCAGGCTCCAAGAGAGACCAATGCTAAGTGGAAAAGGTAAAAAGGAGATGGTGACTATGCCTGAGGCTCTGCTGCATGCTTCTCACTACAGCTGAGTTATGGCCAGGCTGTGGGTAGCCTCACAAGGTTCCCTTGCTCCTGCCAGAGATGTGAGTTGGAGGGCAAGTGCCAATGGAAATGCAGATGAGGGCGGGTTGTAAATTGAGAGCAGCCTGAAGTCACCCCGTGGACCGCGGAGATTTCGGGCGATGCTTAAGCCAGCTTCTGCTGCATAATGAGCTGTGCTGGAAAGGGAGCGAAAAAATAAATAGGAAAGAAAAAAACAACACAATGAAAAAATCCAACCCAGCCCCTGCAGCATTCAGAATTAATGAACAGAATTAGCTCCTAACTAATTAACTCAAAAAAATAATCCTGGTCCTGATGCAGGCGCAGCAGCTTCCCGAAGAGGCGCAGGCATGCACTGTGCCATCTCTGTGCTGAGCTGCGCTGATGTGCTGAGTGGTGTCCGTGTGCTTGGGGATGGAAGAAGTTAATGGCTGGGAGAGTGGTGGTGTTGCTGTGTGGTTCTGGGTTGTGTTTTTTGATGACGAGCCTTGCAGTGGTCATTCAGTGAGGGGAGGGGGCTGGGTGAGACTTCCTGGGGGTTCCTGCTTTGGAAATCCAGCTCATTGTCCTGGGACCATTGGGCAGCCCTGGATTGCCGTGGGATGGGGCTCCAGGTGTTCTCCAGGGGGGTTTCCCAGGTGTGGAAGAAATCCTTTCCCCCTGGTTAATGTGGGGGTCCCTTTGTGGAGGGGCTGAGTGGTGCTGGTGCACCCACAGAATCACAGAATTGTCACCCGTCTCGTTACTGCTGACCTTTCAGAAGTGTCCCCGTGTCAGGTCACTGCGGCTCGAGCAGAGCCTTGGAGCGGAGCTGAGATAAGCCCTCACGCTACCAGCAGCAAGCAGGAGGCTTAGCTGAACAAGCATGGTTCATAATGAGCTGTGCTAACACTTAATCTTGCACGCTCAGCCAAAGCCCAGCGGGAGCTTTGCCTGCTGCAGGCAGGGGCTGCTGTGCAGAGCGGGGGATGCATGGGCTGCAGGGCCCGTGGTGCGCTGGGATGAGCCCCTCTGCCCTCTCCTTTCAGGGTGTGCAGGGGCAAACTGTCTGCAGCCTATGTTGGGAATGCATTGCAGTGTCCCTGCTCGGTCCTCTGGGCCCATGGTGCTGTCAGTGCCTTGGATGGAGCCCCTCCACAGCACAGCCCTGCAGGATTTTTGGGGTTCACCCGGGTCCCATTGCAGCACTGCAGTCAGCAGCTCAGCCTGCAGCCAGGCTGGGGCATGGTTGGAGATACTCTGCTCCAGAAATGCAAACCATTGATTCTGCATTTTGTTCCTTTCTCCTTGGCACCCCCTGCTTATTTTGCAGCTCGGGGTTGTGAGTGCTCGTGCCCAGCACGGCCTTCGCGGAGCAAACACTGCTACCCATAAATTATTCAGCGTGGAATAACCTCTCTCTGGTTTGTCTCTTCAAATTTCAGAGCTGATTTTTATACACATATTGATCATTGGCAAGGGATTGCTGAAAGGTTTGTGTTGTACACGTCAGCCAACAGTTACCTACGAGCAGTGTTCATTATTAGTGTGTATATTGATTGCAATGCAGCAGTGCTCGGAGGCAGCGATCGGGATCGGGTCTGAAGTGCTGGGGATCAGCAAACAGCAGGGAAGGGAGATCCCTGGTGTAACAGTGGCAGCTGGAGGGATGGATGTGAAAGTGGATGCAGGGCATGGCCCCAGTCTGGGTGCATCGCACCCCTCCCTGGTGGCAGTGCCCAGTGAGCCCCTGGTGGCTGCGTGCCCCTATTACATCCCTTAACCCCTCTGTTCCCATTGCATCTGCTGTCTGTCTGTCCTCGATGCTCCTGGGTCGGGCAGATCCTGCAGCTCAGCACTTCCCAATGAGCTGAATTACAGTTGCACAACACATCCCACATAGCTTTTACCCACCCGTGCAAGCCCTGTGGATTAGGCTGCTGTGTCTGCCCGAGGTTAGTTTTTCTCTCATGCAGGTGTTTGTCCTCTTCTCTGAATTTGCTAGCTGCCTCCTGCTGCCTTTTGACAGGCGAGAGGTGAAGCAGGGGATTATCTGGCTGCGGGTGCGAAGCATCGCCGGGCACTTGTTAGCTGTGCTGGAACAGCTCTGGCTGCAAAAAGGGGAAAAGAGGCACAGGGATGCTCCACTGCATTGTGAGCTGTGTGTGTTGTGCCGGGGCAGCAGAGGGAGACGGCAGCACTCGGAGCCCTGCAGGGAGGAAGGAAACAGCCCAAATCAGAATGCAAACCCTTGGTTTTTGCACGAAGGCCCCTTTTGCTGCATTCAGGGAGATGAGAATCGGGCCCGCTGCGTGGTGTGCGAGGGGGGAAGGTTGTCTGGAGGACCTGAGCTGGGTTGCTAATGAGGCAGCTTGTGGGAGACGTTGGAAAATTACAAGGAGAGCCTTTGGAGGGGTGACTGCACCGCACAAACACACAGAAATCACTGGGAGCCCATGGAGGCACGGAGCTGAGCCTCTGCCTCCCTGCCCCCCCCACGTGCCCCCCATGGCACAGTGGGCACCGGGCTCCTGCCCCGTCCTTGGGTACCGGTGGCCGTGGTCACGTCGGCATCGCCCGCTGCTGGGGAGGGGCCTGGCAGCGCCGGGGAGCATCGATCTCAGCGACACTGAAAGGTGCTTCTGAAATTGCCCCCTAGAAATTAACTGCTCATAAGGCAGGACAGAAAGTCGAAGAAAACGGGATTTGATGCCTCGTGGGGTCAGAGCTTTACAAAGTGTTCTCGGAGCTTAATTGCTCCAGTGTCAGTTCTGGACTCATGACTTGGCCCTGGCAAGGCACTTTATTTTAGGCACGCACCTGTTCCCATGTGGGCAGCCCTGTCCCTGCTGTGAGCTGTGGGGCACAGGTGAGCATCCCACGATGGGGCATGGCACGAGACTTTGCTCATCCCCAGAGCTGCATCCCTGCAGCAGCACAGCTGCTCCCATCTCTCTGCCTGGCACACATGTAATTAGTGCTGCTCTTTTCCTGCGCTTTCCACTGTCGCTGAGGTGTGCTCAGGCTGCAAAAAGGGCCATTCCGATGGAAACACAATGTCCAGATGAAGGGATTTCTAATTATTTTCTGGCAGATAAAAGCCATCTTTCTGTCTGATGTCTGCTTGCATGGAGCCAGCACAGTGCCAGGCTCCGGGCTGCACCTTGCCCTGCAGTTGGCAGACACAGTGCTGGCACCACGCAGGCAGCCAGCAGTGGCTGGGCTGCATGCTGCAGGTGGGTAGCAGGGTTGTGGGGTTTGTCAGCTCTGTTCCACTGGGGATGAAATGCATTTTGTGTAGCACCAGCTCTTCCCATTACTTGAGACCATGTGTCTCTGTCAGCGTGCTTTGGTGTCCGTGCTGGGACATGGCTTGCATGCAGGATAATGCTGTGCTCAGCTCCAGGCGTCAGTGGGAGCTGGAGGTGATGCTCAGGGTGTGGGTACACTGAGCCAAGGAGGCTGTAGAAATGCTGCACACTGTGCCGTGTGTCTCATTTCCAACAGATATGGCCCAGGTGGTGCAGTGCCATGGGTCTTGGACATCAGTGGGTCAAAATCAGCTTTGCCCCAGTGGTGCCATGGAGATTTGGCTGCAGGCACCCTTTATTTTGAGCTACTGCTGCTCCCCAGCCCGGAGTTTCTCTACCTTTCCTGGGAACTTTCATTGTTCTTTGCTGAATTTTCAACCAGGAAGAGCCCTTCTCTCTGGCAGGACATCTCCAAGCACTGTAACTCCTGCGGTTCCTTCAGCTTGGCACCGAGCTCTGGGGGATCCATTCAGAGCAAGCTGGGGAAAATCCACTGCTTTGCACCCTCAGTGCTTCCCCAGGGCCCAGATTGGGCACCGTGTCCCCTCCTGGCTCCCTATGGCCTCTCCCAGCCAGGAAGTTATCTCTAATCAACTCCAATTAATTCCAGTTAATCCCAATTAATTCCAGTGAGCTCCAGCATCTCCCAGCTCTGAGGGGCGGCTGGGAGCTGTGCTGGGCGAGGAGCAGGGGGGAGGGATCTCTGCCACCTCTGAGGGCTTCATCCTGCAGGGGAGGAAGGTGCAGAAATTAGCAAGAATTACTGAGCTGTTAAATTGCACTCCTTCGTGAAATATGTTTATTTTGTAGCCAAATGAGGACTCGCTGGCTGGCTCTGTTGCCATTGCAGGAAGTTTTGCTTTAATCACGGAGAGGTTATGATAACCTCATTAAGCACTGCATAATTTAGGAAGGTGAGAGGAGCGCTGCTATGATGAGTTTTGGTGAAGTTTGGTGAATTTGAGGAACTAAATGTGATTGCAAATGGGATTGCTGGACTTTGCAGCCCCGGGAGCGATGGCTCGAAAGGAAGGGTTGAGTTAATCCAAAAATAGGTCAATGGGATGTAAAGATAAACCCGCAGTCATCTGGATTCAGAGAGCCCCATGCTCAGGAAGGGAATGCATCCCCTGCTTGATTCAAGTACCTCCGGGGGAAAAATAGCAGGACAGGGAGCTGTGTGCCTTCGGGCTGGGGTGGGCACAGCTGGCGGAGGTGGCTGGGGGGGAGCTGGGTGCTGCCAGCCCTGGGGGGAGCGGGGCTGAGCCCAGGGGTGGGATGGGAGCAGCACTAGGGGTGCAGGTATGTCCCTGAGGGGGGGTTCCTCCAGGTGTGGTGCTGGGATCGAGGGTTTTTTGGAAACAAATCTGTCCGAGCTCACTGAGAAAGAGGCGTTTGCGCTCGTCAGTTTTATTTGCATAATTTCAAGCGCCATTAATAGGACACGGCACGGGGAAAAAATCACGGGAATTTCACTCCAACCATGAGTGAAATTGGGTTTAGTAGCAAATTAGTTGGCTTAACTGGCAAATGATGAAAGCTTGAATAAAGAATGCTTAAATAAGGAGGAAAGGGGGAAAAAAATCCCACCACCTAGGAGCTGCAACCCGGATTTGCATGATTAGAATATTTATATGAGTGGTTAAAAAATGTTTAGGAAGGATAAGTAAATTGGAGAGAGAGAAGCTGTGTTCCCATGGAACCAGGGGGAGTTTGGGGAGGGTTCGGTGTGAGATGAGGACACTGATTGCTGCCTCCTGCAGCCCCTTGTTGGGGCTGTGTGAAGTCACGGGTGGCTGTGTAGCAGGGATGGGTTTGTGATGCATCCAAGCTAGATGTCGGTGTGTGCTGCAGGAGCAGTGTTCAGGCTGGGTTTTGTTCAGTGTAAGGTCTGCTCAGCTCCACTGCAGCGTGGGTGCAAGGGCAGGGTGCCTGCAGTCAGCATTCAGCGGGGCAGAGCACAGGGGATAGGGGCTCAGGGATGGGCAGAGCAGCTCTGGAATGAGAGCACATTGCTGATGCCAGAGGAAAAAACAGTGTGTGTGTGAGGACGTGTGATATTTGTTATTGTGCCTCTGTAGCATCCTGGGGATCTTTAGTGGCTTAAAGATTCCCCTTCTCCCTCTTGCTGCTGCTGGGAGCCACCACCTCAGCCCTCAGAGAGCCGGGTCTCCTGGCTGCCCCATTTATCTCATTGAGGCACCTCTCAGAGGTGAGAGCCTTTCTATTCCTGCCATCTTCCCAATCCACTGTGTCGTGTAAAATTGCCCATAAAAGTGATAAAACTGCAGCCTGCTTCCCCTGCGGCTGACCCGGCCGCTCTGCCCGGAGCTGATGCTGATATTCCTTGTGACAGGAGCACTGAACCAGCTGCAGACGCAGCTCTTTGCCTTAAATTGGAAATCTGTGCTTGCCCCGGCTTTGGTAAGCAGTGTGGTGTCAGGGTTGTGCCTGGGAGCTTGGGACCATCCTTGGTCTGTGTGGTCCTGGACTGGGCTGGGGCTGGAGGAAGGATCTTCCCCACACCAACTGCAGGTCCTGGTCCCCAAGGTCTTTTATTCCTCAGAAAAGAGAAAATACCTGTAGGGATGGGTGGGATAAATCCCCATGTCCTAATATGTGTTAGGAGCCCAGAAGAGCACAAAGCCACGCATCTCGGCAGTCAGGAGCTAAGGGTGAGATTTCACCCAGTGCTGAGCACAGATTTGCAAAAAAGAACCATAAATTCTGCTGCCCTGTTAAAGAAGTGGGACAGAATGGGATGGGAGTGGGGCAGAGCCCACCTGGACCCAATGGGGCTGGCATCTTGGGGTGACATCATCTTGGGGTCGGCATCCTGGGGTGAGCATCTTGGGGCCAGCATCTGGGTTCTGTGTGCGGATGCTGCTGTTGCACAATAGGAGTTAGTGTTTAGGAGGAAAAAGATACAAAAATATTGAAACTGAGAGATGGATCATTTGTATTTCTGAGCAAACCACCGCTCTGAAATCGCGAATACGTGTAGCAAGGATTTGTGAGAAACCTGCCAGAGTTGGAAGGTGTCACTTTTTTCTGGGAAGGAGGAAACGTGGTCCAGACGAGCAGATGGGCTGTCGGGCTGACAGCAGTGGTACACTTAGTGGAACAGCTTTGGGGAGAGGGATTCGTGGGTTCGCAGAGGTACCTGGGGAGGGAAGGAGGCACGCTGCGGGTGTGCCGGCCGTGCATCGCCCCGGATTAATCACGCTGCATGTTGGCGGCACGGTGACTGATGATCCTGATAAAGAGATTGCAGCCAGTCCGGCTTATCTGGATTTTCCTAATGCACTTTATCTGCTGCAGAAGGGAAAAGGGACTGAGAAGGGTTATTTCAAGGAATGGGCTGAAAACCCTGTGCAATGGCACTGAGTGAGACCTACACTCTGACTGCCCCGGCTTTATTATGTCATTAATGGGGCAAAAGTCAGAAATATTAGCAAATACACTCAACATCCACAGACAGGTAGACAGGAGGGGGATGGGGGCTGCTCTGGGATGTGGTCAGCAGGGACTGTAGTGAGAGATGGAGCCCAGAAGTAAAGGCTGGGGGGAGGAGAGCTGTTCCCCGTGCCCTCCAAGCACTAGAGGAGGAACCCCAACCTCATCTGGGAGCTCTGCCTGGGGACAGACTTGGGGCACAAGGCATCCCCCTGTCGCCAGGGCATGAGGACAATGCAGAGGCTATGGGGCTGGCTGCTGGCCCCTCCTCAGTGCCCACTGGGGACAGGAACGTGTGCTGTTCGGAGCTGATGGGCGCTTCCTGCTTCCCTCCAGCAATTTAGGGGTGCCTCCAGGCCGGGGAAACTGCCCCCTGACGAACCCTTTGCCTTTCGACCTGATTTACACCGACTACCATGGCCTCCAGCAGATGAAGCAGCACATGGGGCTCTCCTTCAAGAAGTACAGGTGAGCAAACCACTCCTTTCTCATACTCCCCATTTCCTTCATTAGCGAGCGAAGACGGATGCTGATGACCCCAAAGGACAGTGGGTGAGCAGAGGTGCTGCAGGACCCATCCTCACCCTGTGGGAATGTAAATTTTTTCCCTCTGAATTGGAAAAAACCAACCAAAACCCAACCCTGTGTGTGTCTGCAGAGCTGCCACCCCACCGAGGCAGCGGTGCCTTTTGTGTCTGCAAGAGGCACAGCCCTGGCTCTTTCAGCCCCGTGACAAATGTCACCGTCCCCTGCTATATCAGCAGCCGGGAAAATATGCGATTTAATTTAGTGCTGATAGTCCTGCTATTTATTATGTTTTCTCCCATCTCTTCCACTATCCTGCACAATTTTATTAGTGAGAAAAATGACAGGCGATGTTATTGCTTTTATTATAAATGCATTTGCTCTCGCGTTCAGCTTGTTTTTCTCTTCTCCGGTTTGATGTTCCCCTTCTCTCCTCGCTCTCGTGCTGGTAATGCCTGCCTCAGCATTCCTGGGATGTTGGGAGCAGCGTTAGCGAGTCTTCAGGAGACGCATTGCTCTGGAAACCATTGCAGGGGTAAAGCCCTCCAATGGGAAATGGCTCACTGGGGGCGTGGGGTCCTGTCCCCTCTCCCAGGTGCCGTGTCCGTGTCATCGATACCTTTGGGACGGAACCAGCCTACAACCACGAGGAGTACGCCACGCTGCGCGGCTTCCGGACCAACTGGGGCTACTGGAACCTGCACCCCTCCCAGTTCATGACCATGTTCCGTAAGCGCGGGGACGGGGCCATTTGGGGGGCTCACGGGTACCTCCTTCAGCGGGTGCTGCAGGGACGGTGCCCTCCTCCTTGGGGCGTGCAGCGGGGTCTGCAACTGCTATAGCAGCACGGGATGGAGGGGTGGTGACCTCTGCTTGCTGCCAGGACACGGTTTGATCCCAGCTGGGATTTGGGGGCAGGAGGCAGCGCAGTGGGTTGGGAAGGTCGGCTGAGCCGGGAGCTGCACTCATCTGTGCTGATCCCCATGACCCGCTGGGTGTTTGCTGACTCAAATGTTGCTTTTTCCCAGCTGGATAAAACCCATTTGACAGCTTTAAAAATGCCTTATGCTTTAAAGAGCCCCTGGAGCACTTGCTGTGTTTTACGAGCTGCTTCGCTGGGGTTTCGCATCACTCCTTCAAGCTTTGGAGCCCCGCGGGGTCCCAGCCGACTCCGTCTGTTCTTGGTGTCCGCAGCTCACACCCCCGACAACTCCTTCATGGGCTTCGTGTCGGAGGAGCTCAACCAGACCGAGAGGCAGCTCATCAAGTCCAGCAAAGTGGGCAGCATGGCGGTAGTGTACGGGAAGGAGGCCAGCATCTGGAAGGTGCGTGTCCTCGGGCACATCCTTATGGCAGCAGCCTGGTCCCGTCCATAGAGGGTACCATCTTGGTGCTGGCTCTGATTCTCCCTCTCATCCACAGCTGCTATCCCTTCCAGGGCACTGAAAAAATAAAATAAGAGCTAATTCTTGATTTTTGTTTTTTTCTCTCTCTGCCCTGCCGGGATGCTCCAGCTGCAGGTATGGTGCTGCCGCTCGCGCAACCAAACTTTGGGTTTGCCCCCTGGGGGGCTCAGCACCCCCAGGAGATGGGGGCTGCACCCCTGCCCAAGCCCTGCTCACCAGATGTGCACCCTGCCCTCGTGGTGGGCTGGGATCCATTCAAGCTTGGTTAGGTCAATTTGGGAAGGTGGAGTTAAAGTGAACATTTCCCTGCCTTCGTGCTGCAAACATTTGCTCCTTTTAGCAAGAATTCATGAATTATACCCATTTCCTGAAACTGTGTATTGGGGTTTCTGTGTGCTCAGTGGAGCTGGGTCTGGTTCTCCCCACCAGTGATGCTCAGCCGTGTTTTACTTTCATGTCCCTGTGCCCTTTGCATTTGGGAATCACTATCAGAGCGCTGCCAGTTCGGGTGTTAGCATGGCCAGGATTGTACTCTGCAGCCTCATCCAAAGCTCCATCCCTCTGTATGCAGATCTGGTTTTTAGCCTTAGAGAAGTCCCAGGGATATGTGGCTGAGTGCAGAAATACGGTGTTCAGAGCAGCTTTAAGGCAACGTGTGGAGTTTTCTCAAATTCCTCATTTATACCTCTTCCCTCCCTCCCAGTCTGCTCTTTAGGGGCCGATTGCAGCACCGGCATAAACCAAAAATACAGCATCCATGGTATGGCCCCTTTGTGTTTTCCCAGGGAAAAAAAAAAAAGAGCCTGCAATAGAGAAATTGTTAAAGCGGAAGACTGCTTTGGAGAGCAAAAGCTAGAGAGCCTCCAAAGGAAGAAAAATGATGACCCCCTTGATTTTCCAGGTGGTAAAACAGGCTGAGGGATTAAATCCCAGTAAGAGCATCCTAGGGACTCGTTATGGGGGATGTGAGGCTGTTAAGGAGCCCTGGCTTTGCCCCTGGCCCTGCACCCACCCTGCTGCAATTCAGCAGCTGATGCTGCCCATGGGGTCTGCAGCCCCCCCAGTGCCAGCGTCACGGCCATGCCCCCCTCTACAGGGCAAGGAGAAGTTCCTGGCCATCCTCAACAAGTACATGGAGATCCACGGCACCGTGTACTACGAGACGCAGAGGCCGCCGGAGGTGCCGGCCTTCGTGAAGAACCACGGGCTCCTGCCCCAGCACGAGTTCCAGCAGCTGCTGAGGAAGGCGAAGGTGGGCATGGGAGAGCGGGGCCCCTCGTTATGGGAAATGAGCTCTAATTAAAGGGAGGGGGAGCCCTGTGTCTGCCCTTGTGCCCCGTGCTCTCAGCAGGGATAATTGCCCTGGAGCAGAGCTCAGAATGTCACATTGAGCTGTGTCTGATGGGTTTCTCCTTCTTGCAGACCGTCTGCAGATGGAGCACAAAATCTCTCAGTTAATTCGTTTCTCTCCAAGACTTTTATTTTTGTCTTCCCATCGCTTTGATAAAATTAAGTGGGTTTATCAGAGCAGTGTGCAGGTGCTAGCACTCCCTTCAGGCGGTGTCTGCATGAAGTGTCCTCCATTACCCAGCCTGAGTGCTCTGCAAACTGAATTTCTCCACGCAGGGCCAGTGCCGTGCTGGCAGTGCTATGGGTGAGCTCCCACCGCCAGGAGCACCCCGCTGTGCTGCACCAGAGGGCCGTGAGCTGCAGGGCATCCCTCTGACCAGGGTGGTTCTGAACACCTCTAAGCTATGGGATGTTGAGCTGCATGGAGCTGTCATAGTGGCTCAGAGCAGCACAGAGGATGCTGATGGGTTGTTTGGGTTGTTGGGACCTTTCCTATGGGGTTGGTGTGTTGGGGACTGGCGCAGCATCAGCTCACACTGCCTGGCTTTGCTCTCTGCAGCTCTTCATCGGCTTTGGGTTCCCCTACGAGGGTCCGGCCCCGCTGGAGGCGATTGCCAACGGCTGCGTGTTCCTGCAGGCACGCTTCGACCCCCCGCACAGCTCCCTCAACCACGAGTTCTTCCGCGGGAAGCCAACCTCCAGAGAGGCAAGTGCTCAGCATCGTGCTGGGGAAAAGGGGCCCAACAGATTTTTGGAGAGGTTTCCTCCAAATCCCAGCATCATCACAGAATCATCGTAGAATGGTTGGGTTGGAAAGGAACTCAAAGGTCATCCAACCCCACTCCTGCCATGGACTTGGTGCCCCCCGGCTTAGCTGCCCAGGGCTCATCCAGCCTGGCCTTGGGCACCTCCAGGGATGGGGCACCACTGGGGCATCCACGATTTCATCTGTTCATGCAGATGTATCTGGAGTGGTTGGATGGAAGGCACTCTGCTATTCGTTGCAAAGCAGAGCGTGGTGCAGGGATGCTCGCAGACCCCAGAACCCAGCGCCCATTCCCTTCTCACTGTGCTGACCCATGTGCCTCCCTTCCCTGAGCCCCTGCTGCCCATCCTCTTTTTGCAAAATGAGAAAGATGCTGGGACCTCAACACTGCTGCAGGGGTATGAAGTCCCTCCCAGGCTTGCCCGTCGCTGGGAATTCAATCTAAGTGAAGCAGGAACTCTTTAAAAGTTAAAGGGTTGAGAAAATTGCCTCTTTTATTATTAATGAAGTGGATAATGCAGTGCAGTGCTCGCTCCCCCAGCTCAGCCTGGCAGCTGCACACCCACTGCTGTGCCACGCTGTCCCCCATCGCTCCCGGCCCCGTTGGCTCTGGAGTGCCCTGGGGTGCTCGTGAAGCAGAGGGCAGGAGGCAGTCATTCTGCTGCCTGAAAATGGGAATGGAGAGCAAGCTGGGGGACAGAATGAGGAGCGTGCGCGGCTCTCCTGCTCCTGGCAGCTTTCCTGCTCTGCGGTGCCCTCCAAAATAGCTCAGCATCGTCTCCCCTCCTGTTTAATGAGAGACCCAGGGCTCTGGCTGCCTCTCAGCACTGTGGGGCTGGAAAGGCAGCATCAGAGGCTTAACCAAAAGAGGCCATTTCTCCCCAAACTGCCTGGTGAGAGGTCAGGGGTGAGGGAGCACCAGCAGTGTCGCTCCCAGCGCTGCCCTCTCCTGTTGCCAACCTTTCTGTGCCTTCAGCAGTGATGGATTTTCTCTCATTTCTGGAGCTGGCACCTGAGAGATGTGGTGCTTCCACAGAGCTTTGCCATTTGGGGTTATTTGCCATTCCACTCCCTCAAATGGTTCAGGTCACGGTTTTGCCTGAATTATGGAGCTGGGGACATTCAGAGCATCCCAACCCAGCAGGAATTTCAGAGCTCCAGCCTTACCTCGCAGCTGGGCTGGGAGGAAATGTTCTTTTTCCAGCACATCCCTACATGCGTCAGTTTCAAACCAAATGTGTCTGCTGCTGAGCCTGCTGCAGTCTGCTCTGCTCTGCTGCTGGGGCTGGGGGTGCCAGACAGCAGCGTGCTGGCAGGGACTGCAAAACCCCAGCTTCCCCTGCTGCGTTGCAGGTGTCCTCCCAGCACCCATATGCCGAGGACTTCATTGGGAAGCCGCATGTGTGGACTGTCGACTACAATAACTCCGAGGAGTTTGAAGCTGCTATCAAAACAATCATGAGGACCCAGGTGAGAAGGGGTTGGGGTGATCTCCAGCTGTTTGCAGGGCTTGTAGCAGCAGTGGTGCTGGTGACTGGCTCTCCCTTTTGGGCATTAGTGCTTTTTCTTCCTAGCCTGCCCTCTGGAACTATTTGCAGGTGCAAGGCAGAAGTCCTCCCTC
The DNA here is from genome assembly GCA_013396635.1 of Penelope pileata. Classification (NCBI taxonomy): domain Eukaryota; kingdom Metazoa; phylum Chordata; class Aves; order Galliformes; family Cracidae; genus Penelope; species Penelope pileata. Next base: position 466,972 of record WBMW01002723.1, on the reverse strand, counting down.
CTGCAGCTCATGGCTGGAATGGATGGAGCCCATGGCTCAGGGACGGAGCACGGCACAGCTGAGGCAGGGAGATGAGCACTGGGGCAGGAGGTGGCTGGGGATGCACAGTGGGGCTGGGATTGGCACCCAGCAGGGAAACCTGGAGAGCATCTCCCTGCAAATACCCCGTGAGCTGCTGCCCTCTGTGCTGGCTGTTCCCCCACTGCTATCACTGGGATTGAGCAGATCCATAGGAACAGCCCCAAAATGAGCCTCTGTGCAGGACAAAGGCGAGCAAAGTGCTGATATCCAGTTTGCTTGGGATGTGGTGTGCTGCTGAAATGGGGCTTGGTGTCAGGGTTTGTAGGCTGGAATTTCGGGGGGAGGTGACAGGGGACCAGCAAGGCCCGTGTTTTTTGGTGGGGTCAGCACTGGAAATGTGCATCTGCTCCTCCTGGTTCAGCACAGAGCAGGCACAGAAATGCTTTTGGGAGCAGGGAAAGTCCATGTCATTGCTACTTGTCCCTGCCCCGGTGTCTGTGACAGTCTGGGGACCTCAGTGAGGTGACACAGTGGCTGTCTGTCCCTGTCACCTTGTCCCCAGTGCTGTCAGTGACATGTGGCTCTTCTCTAAGAGCCTGCAATGAGCGAACAAAACCGACTTAGGAAAACATTTGTTGTTTTGCACATGCATTCTGAGGTCTCAATTAAAATTAAATTAAAACTAATGACATCCGTGCTGCCGGGCCAGCTGTCAGCGTGTGCCAGTGGCAGAGTGACCCGGTGCCATCTGGCCCAGGGAGGTGCTCCAGCACTGGGCGCAAGGATGGAAATGATGGGCTTTGCACAAAGAAAGGGAATAGTGGAGCCCAGTGCTGCCCTGTTGTTAAAAGCATTAAAAAAGGGAGAATTAAGCTAGGGGAAGATGCTGGGTTTTGGGGTGATGCTGTCCCTGAAGCGTGGATGTGCCACGCTGAAACGTGGAATCGATGTGGATGAGGTTATGTAGGTGTTGAGTGACAATCTGTGTTTAAAACAGGAAAAAAAAGGTTTGAGGAGGTTCTGCTGCAGGTTGATGAGCTCCATCTCTGTGTTTCTCCCCGTTCCCACGTCACTGTTCATGCAAATGCAGTTGCAGGGCAGTCACAACACATCCTTCCTCCCCTCCTTAATTAACATTCCCTATGGTGCCCAACAGCTGGCAGCAGGCGGGCAGCAGGGATGGGATAACGTCACCCCAGCCCTAATGGGAACCCGGGGTGGGGTTTTCTGGGCATTTGGCATAGCCATGTGACACCCATGCTGCAAATAGGGCTTTGTGGTTGTATGGAGTGATGTCTGTATGGGAGTGAGGAGGGCAGCTAAGATGCCCCCAGGAGCCTCATGTTGGAGGATCCCCATTGCCCTGCTGCTGCTGGAGGGCTCCCGTGCCCCTGTAACAGCCCACAGCTGCCAGGAGGTGCAGTCCTACAGTCACCCCAAGGGGATGAACCCGACGGCTGATGTCATGCTGGCACCTGCAGGGGAACCCAGCTCGGCAGAGGGGTTGTTCCCATCCACCAAGAGGTGCTCTGGGATAACCCCACAGCTCCTCTCTGCTGTTTGTTTGTTTTCTTAAAGATGATCCATAAATCCTCTGCAAGCAGAGCAGGGAGCAACGTCAGCTGCTGCTTTTTTTTTTTTTATTTAACATAGAAAGGTCTGCTGTATTAGAGATGCTGTCAAGGCAATTAAGTCTAAAAATTGACCTACCTTACTGCTTTAAAAGCCCTATTAGGGGCTTTGGCTTCAGGAATCCCCCGGTATCTTGTCTTTAAAATAACATTTGTTACAGCAGGAAATGGAAACAAATGAGGAGCAGCAGGATGGGCAGCTCTGGGCTCCGTCCCCAGCCAGGCAGGAGGAGCTGTGCTCCTGTTCTCCCCAGGGCAAAATGGGAAGCTGTGCTATCAGACTATTTGCCAAATTTGTCTTTCAGAATAATCACCACTCGTTTATTTTTTTTCACCCAAAACATTTCATTTCAGCATTTCTGAAATGAAATAATATGTTTTTGTTTCCCATCTGCCTGTCTGTTTGAAAATGCCCTGCTAGGGAAACTCACATCTGAAATGATGCACTTCCCTTTGCTTCACCAAACAAAACAAAACCTGGAACAAAGCATTTTTTCCTTGATGGGAAAACACTGGAAATTGAAAACTGACCTGAAACTGATTTTAGTTTCTTTTTTCATTGTGATGCTGAAAAATCACTTAGCACACACCTTCAGCTTTGCAGCTTGAAGGCAAATCTCAGCCAAGCACTTTCCAGAGGGTGGGATGCCATGGGCAGCTGCGAGGTGGTTCCATGGCTGTGTCTCCACTGTTGGCTTTGTGCTGGGAATGGGGGCACCAGGAGTGGGGGTGCTGGGACCCCCTAAGGGGCTCATGGGGAGGTAGCAGTGATCCTGGGCCAGCAGAGCTGCCTTCCCCCACCAGCTCTGCTGGCTGCAGGGTTTGCCTGCCCTGCAAATAGGGCAGCATCTTCCGTGAGCCAGCCTGTGTTTGCTCGGGGCTTCTTCCCTTGAGAGATTTGAGTTGAGGCTTGGACGTGGCATGGGCTGGCAATGTATGTTTGCAATGTGGGTTTGCAGCACCTTCTCTGGGTCATCCCAACTCCTGCAAACCATCCCCAGCAGCTGTTCATCCCCTGGGGGAGCAGTTTGTGTTCCCTGATCGCTCCAGTCCCTGACCTGTTTGTAAGGAAAGCTCAGGTCCTGGCAGCACCAAACCCATGTGCTGGAGAACAAATCAGTGCCCAGCAGAGAGAAAACCAGAGAGGGGAGAGCAGCAGGGAGGTGTTCAGGCACAGTCAATTCTCGGCCTTCAGCTTTTTCCATCATCCCAGCACAAGCAATTTAGAAAACCCAGTATTCTGATGTAGTGAAGGGAGAAGGCTTCATTATATTAAAGTCAAACATACAGGAATATAATGGAAAATTATACATTTCAGCCTATGCTTGAAAGTGTGCTGTATTAACCATCACGGTGTGATGTGCTATATATGATGTGAAATGTGCTGTATTGTCATCACGGTGACAATAGTGGGTTGCCATGTCCCAGCCTGCTGGCAGGGGCCAGCAAGCTATTGCATTGCTTTTCTCCTTATTTCTCTGATGACATATGGATTTCTTTCCTTCCTTTCCTTTGGACTGAGGGAGGCTTATTCTTCTCTCCAGTTCAGGGAAACCTGATGGGGGCTGTAAAAAAAAAAAATCAAAGCACTTTGCTCTGGTTCCCCACTGATGCATGCAGGAAAACGTTGCACAAAGTATTGCAGTCCCTTTGCATAACGGTGGCACAGCATCACCCTGTGCAGAGCTCCCCAGCATCGCTGCCACGAGTACAGGGGCACGGGGCTGAGCACCCCGATGCTTCCCCACTGCAGCCCCAAATCTGCAGCCCTGGTTACCTGAGCACTGACTCGGAGGCAACACCAGTGCCTGTCATGGTGTCAGCACCAATTAGGCTGCACACCTGTAACGAGGCAGAGCAGCTGCGATTTGCAGCCTTGCTGAGATCTCAGGTGGGATATTTATGGTGAGGAGATGCTTAGAGGGATCTTCTTGGCAGGCTGAGCCTTTGGAGCTCAGCTCTGACAGGTACTTCAAAGGAGACAGCTATTTTGGAGGTGCAGAAAATAGAAGAAGCAGTGTTTTCCGGATGAACTATCTGCGGGGTATTTTTTGCTTATCATCCATCCTTTGCGAGAGGTTCTGCAGAGATGCAGAGGGGAAGGAGGGCTCCAGGACCAGCCCCTTCCCTGCAGCAAAGTCCTGCAGGGGATGGAGGAGATGTGGGGTTGGGGATGCTATGGGGTTTTGGGGGATGCTTCAGATTTTAGGGAATTATGTGGGGTTTTGGGGATGCTGTGGGGTTTTGGGAATTATGTGGGGTTCTGGGGGATGCTGCAGGGTTGGGGGTGCTGTGGGGTTTGGAGGATGCTGCAGGGGAGCTGATTTCCACAGCAGGACTCGAGGGCAGCTCTCGGAGGGAGGTGTGATGTGGAAGCTGGGTGCAGACCAGCAGTGTTTTGTAACCCATGCTATAAATACACCGTTTGTCAGAGTCCTGCTGGCTCTGCACAAATAGCAGGTGGGAACGTGGGGCTGCGAGGGACACGTTTGCTCCATCTCAGGGTGAGGACCCATCATGGGGTCCCTGCAGCTGTGTCCCTGTGTGTCCAACATGCCACCAACACTGCCCAGGGCTGGGCAAATGCCCCCAGAAATTGTTTGCTTGGGAAACTGGGGTATGAAGCAGGGTGCCTTCATTATAACCAATATTTGGGTTGAACCCGAGTTATTCCTTCACCCTCTTTCTCTCAAGCCCTTTGTTGCTTGCAGAGCCTTTGCAGTCCCAGTTTTCTTCCACAGCAGAATGAAGAATTCCATGCTCAGTTCCCTGCCTCACGGGGGGTCTGATTCCTGCAGTGCCCTTGCATGGTGCCTGCTATTTTTAGGGAAAGGAGATGAATTCATTCAGGAACTCATTCCCTCCACGTCCCTCAGCCTGATGGTAGATGAAGGGGCAGGAGCTCGGCCCACTTGGGAAATGCATTGATGCTGGATTTCCCCACTGCTCCTGTGCTCTCCAGCCCCAGCCTTGCTGCACCCTGGTGTTTTGGGAGCACAGGGCTGTGGGGATGGGGAATGGACAGAGGTGATGTGATGGGGAACGTGCCTCCAGGGCAAGGCTTTTCCTGCTCCTTGCTGCAGTGCTCTGCTCTCCCCTGCACAGGTGGACCCTTACCTGCCTTACGAGTACACCTGCGAGGGGATGCTGGAGCGGATCCACGCCTACATTCAGCACCAGGTTGGGCACCAGCCCTGTTCTGTGGGGGCAGTTCTGCAGTGGGGGAACCCCTGGCTCAGTGATGCTGAGTCCTGGCCCCATGCAGCTTGGCTGCAGAGAGCACCGGGATCTGGGTGTAGGGGGAGATTTGTCATGAACCTGGGATGCTTGGGTTTGGCACGGGGAGGCTGGGGGTGTTGGGAGTGGGGCAGGGTTGGGACTTCTCTGCTACAACACTGAGGGAGGGAGGGCTGCCCGCTGCCTCCATCTTCCACCAGGAGATGCCATCCATGTGCACACATCAGGGCAGGAGCCCTCAACCTGGGAGCAAACAGCTCCGAGCCCCATCCCCACGCACCGCCCTTCCCCTTGGGGCACTGACCTGTTCCCTTCCCTTCCAGGATTTCTGCACCACGCCGTCCCCCTCTCCTCCTGCCAAGGCCCAGAGCCCCGCTATGCAAAGCCCTCCGAGCCCGCTGGCCCTGTCCCCCAACGCCACCCACCTGGTGTGGTCCCCCAGCGCGCGCCGGGACCCCCGCGCGTGGCCGCCGGCNTGCAGTGAGTTGGGGCCACGGGGGGGGGTGCAGGGGGTGGTCCCCATTCCCAGGGCTGGGCGCTTGGTGCTGTGTCCCCAGCACCCGTTGTCTTTGTGCCCTTCGCCCCTGCAGCACCCACGGCAGCTCTGCGCTCCCAAAAGCAGCGATGCTGTTTGCTGCCATCCTGCTCCCACCCCGCTTCTGTCTTTTTTACATCTTTCTCTACAAAGCTGCATTTGGAACACACAGCGCTGAAGTTTTAATAGAGTACAAATCTGCCACCAGGCTCCGTGCTGCTCTGTGGACAATTAAGATGCCAGCATGGCCGATTCCATCACACTGGTCAGGCAGGCGGTGTGAGCCCTGGTGACAGCTTTATAGGGTGAATTACAGCTGGGGGTGGCAATCGCCACATGCCCCCATCCCTGGAACTGGGCAGCCCATGGTGGGCTGCAGGGAGAGCTCTGGTGCTGCTCCCCCTGCAGACATGAACCCAAGCAGGGCTGGGATCTGTGCAGCTCCTGCTGCTCCCAGGAAATTTTATAGGTGCTCAGACCCATTTTGTGATCTGGGTTAGCAGGGAGCATGGGGACACCCATTGGGTGGACTTCAGGGGATGACACATGCTCATGGAGGTGCCCACAGAGAGCAGGCAGAGCTTCTGGTTGGGGGGTGTAGCAGGTTTTACTGCAGTTGGGCATGTGATTTCCAGAGCTGTCCATGGCCCATGCAAGGCTTGGGGTGGTCTCTGGTTGCATGGTTTGGTTGCATGGGGTTTGGGGCTTGACATGGAGCCAGAGGGTGCCACTCACAGTGCAGATGGCTCCTGCAAGCAGCAAAGACCTGACCCAAGGCTTTGCACCGGGGACAGACATTGGAAACCCTTTAGTGAAGCCCCCAGCACCCTCCCTGCCCTGGAACCAACACCTCCCACCTTTATCTTTGCTCCCAGGCTCAGCATCACCTGTGACAGCACCGAGTACGAGATGAACCATCTGTACCCAGCGGTGGCCGAGAACGTCCACGAGTGCTACCTCCAGAAGGAGCCGCTGCTCTTCAGCTGCGCGGGGCACAACACCAAGTACCGCCGCCTCTGCCCCTGCCGCGACTACCGCCAGGGCCAGGTGGCCCTGTGCAGGGACTGCTTGTGACTTGGTCCCCGCGGGGTGACACGCAGCGTGCCACCGGTGTGGCTTTCTCTCCAAGCTCGTGCAATAGCCGGGGTGGCAGGACGGGTCCTTGACGCACGCTGAGCCGGGAGTGCCAGGGTGCCAACAGCCACGTCCCGATGTTCGGTTCCATTTTCCTCTCGAGGAGCATCGTCCGCATCCGAACCCACCTGGGGACCGTGATGGCACTGGGACGGGGTGGCGGGGAGAGGGAGCCAGGAGGGTCACAATCCCCCTCTCCTGGCGATGGGATGAGCCACCAGCAGACTGCAGTTTCAGGGTTTTCATTTTCTTGAAGCATCCGAGATTGTTTTATTTATTTATTTTTTATCCCCTCCTCCCCCAGCCCCTCCTTCCTCAATGAGTGGTGAATTAAAGGGGTGAATTAAAAACCACCCAGCCCTTCTGTGAGGAGTTATTGGGCTGTGCTGCGGGGCTCTGCCTTGGCCGGGGAGGGCAGTGGCTGCGGTGGGGGCATGCTGTGGGGGCTGCACCCCCAGTGCCCCCCAGGGGGTGAGGTTGGGGCTGGGCAGCGCTTTGCGGGGCTCCGGGAGGATGCTGCTGCCAGGGGTGTGCAGGGAGCTGTGCATCCCTCCTGGGAGCTTCAGTGGGGGCACAGTGCTGCTCCTTATTTGAGGCAGGAGGGAGGTGCTGCAGCTGCTGTGTGAGTTACTGGTGTGGGCTGGAGCTGGGGGAGAAGGTGTAAGGATGCTGCAAAAGCAGCACTGTGCCTGCAGCCCCCAGATGCTGCAGCCCCAGCCTTCCTGAGCAGCTCCAGGCAAAGAGCTCCATGCAGCATCCTTGCTTCCTTAGCTTGTCCTCAAGCTGCTCATCTCCCTTAGGAGAAGTGTTAGGTGTTGTTTAGGTTTCCCCTCCTGTGAGCCCTTCCACTGGTGGGCACAGGGGTGAACAAGCTGCTTGGGTTTTGTGGGGTTTCTCCTGGAGGGAGATGCTGTCAGGTCAGTGCTCAGCCCTCCTGCTGCTCAGGGGTGAGTAAATACCCAGCAGTGAGTGACAAGGTGGGTGCTCGTTCCATGCCTGGAATGGCACCCTGGAAAAGGTGCTCCATCCCAGCCCCAGCTGGCAGCCTGTCCTGGCGGTGTCACCAGCAGTGCTGTCCCCACCTGCCTCAGGGTGACCAAGCAGGGGCTCAGCAGGGTGAGTGCATTTCCCCTTTGTCCCCACACTGCTCTCTCTCCATCCTGGTGCTGTTACCCTGGACCAATTTGTCACCTCCAGCGCAGCGCAGGCAGCATCCATCCACCCGGCGCTGCCGACAAAGGATTGATTCAGTCGTTTCTGTGTCTTGCAGCAGGCATGTGTGTAAATAAAAGCTGTGAAAACCTCTCTTGGCAGAGCTGAACACCAATCCTTCGTGCCTTTCCCTGGCACCTTTCTTGTTGGGGCTGGAGCACGGCTGACCATGCTGCTGCAAGCGCTGGGTGGCATAGGATGGGCACTGGGGACTCCATCCCCCCTGCTGTAAGGACCGAACAGGACCTGGTTTATCCCAGGGAGCTCTGAGGAGCACCCACCCCTGGCTCAGGGCAGCTCTTGCAGCAGCGCTCGGTGCACATCAGCCCTCGCTGCGGGTTCTGCTCAGATGCTCTGCGCCAGCCGTCACCTCCCGGTGCCTCCGAGCCCCAATTACTGCTGTCAGCTCCGCTTCCTCCGAGCTGGAAGAAGGGCTGCCTTGCTCACCTCGGCCGCTGCCATGGTAAATAACGATGTGTGGGGAGCTGCTGGGAGCCGGGCAGCGCTCCGGTGCTACCAGCATCCCTGTGCTCGTGGCCGGGATGCTCTGCGTGGAGGGGAGACCTGAGCATGACACGGGCATCAATTTCACATTTTATCAAGTGGGAGCGTGGAGGAGATTTAAAGGGAAGCCGAAGCGCTGCTGTATGAAAGACATTCTAATTACCGCAGCTAATTACAAAGAATAAATCCCCAGCGGGATGGGGGGGGGTGGGGGTAGAGACTGTCAAAACTATGAATAACATCAAACAATTAAAGATCCCGTGGGAGCTGTCAGCAGAGCCCTGGCTGTGGGTGGGACGGGTCTGTGCCCCAAAACCCGGAGCAGGGCTGTGCGGGGTGATTGGGGTGCAGTGATTTACAGGAGGATCGTATTTCCTGCACCCCACCCCCATACGGTGGGGTTTAAAGGGAACTTTGGGTTTTGCCTCCCCAGCCCATGGACAGTTTTGGGGATGAGGTCTGTCCTGGTGTCCCCGAGCAGTGTCCCATTGGGGCTGCAGACCCAGCACCAGGATGCTCAGCCACCTGGACTGTACATCACTCTGGGATGAAGGCATTAGGGCCTCTCCGCTCTTTTCCAGTGCTTCATTAGGGGATCGTTAAGCAGCTTTTCCCTCCCAGTGCCCCGCTCACCAGCAGCCAGGTGACACAACAAATCGCATCCCGACACGGGCAGTCCGGGGAAGAGAAGCCCATTTATCTCCCGCCCGGGTTTATCGCTAGATCAGGCGCTGCTGAAGATGTAAGCACCGCTGTTTGTTTCCCCAGGTGATGGATCTGGCTGCCACGTCCCCGTTCCCCGCAGCACGCTGCCTGCCAGGGCCTCTGATGGACCGCGCTCCACTGCAGCTCATGTATTTCAAGGTCTCGCTTTAATTGAGTCCTGTCTCCCTGGTGTCATGCTTTTTCTCTTTTTTTTTGGCCTTTTTTATGATTTTTTTCCCCCTCCTCAGAAAGGCTTCCCAAAATAAACAGATGTATTTAATCTCCTGTCTCCTCGCCTCATCCCTCGCTCCCTTTGGCAGAGCCCTGAAGGAAGTTAACAAATTGAAAAGCCGTCCTCAGACGGAGCGAGAAGAGCAATGACATCTTTTGCCTTTTTTCTTTTCCTTTTTCTTCCTTTTTTTTTCTTGCAGAATTCGGGGAGGGGGTGAGAGCCCTTTGGAAGCTGTGAGGCTGAGTGTTCCCTTTCTTATCAGATCGGGCAATAATTCCCCAGGACAGCTATTGTGGCTCGTTAATGGAAAGCCATTACAGCTCGGATCGATATTTTCTCAGGGCCCATTCAATCCCGTTCCCAAGAAAAAGCAAAGAAATACCAACGACCCACGGACAAAGCAGAGCAGAAGTGCTGAGGATGCAGCTTCTGCCTCCAGCGCCTGCGGGGGATGGAGCATCCCCAGCCTGAACTCCTGGGAAGGAGAAAACATTAAAGGATGGAGAGAGCAGGAGGAACATTTGGGGGTTATACTCTTCTGTAGGGCTCAGCCCCAAGTTGTGGTCCATCAGTGCGGGTCCATCCGATGCCTGCAGTGGGCTCCAGGTGGGCAGAGAGCATCAATAATGCACCCAACAGCTGGCTTGGGAACGCTGGGAGAAAAGGGGCTCAGGGCATTAGCCCCCATTTCCCTGCAGACTGTGCAGCATCTTCCCCCGATCCCATGGGGATGTGGCCACGTCGCTGCCGTCTGTGCTCCTGCTCCTGGCTCTGGCACAGAGCCTTATTTTTAGCTGTTGCTTGTTTGAAGGGAGCAACCAGGCCTATCAGCCGTCCTATAAATACAGGCCAGAGCACAGGAAATAGCAATCTGCCCTAATTCAGTTCCTTTCATCTGGGGATTCAAAGCATCCGACAGCATCTCTAAGAAACAAGGGAAGGCTTTGCAACTTGCGTGGAAATGCAACCATTTGCTTTTTTAAAAAAATTATTTTTATTTTTTATTTTCTGAATGTTGCACTGCAGCCCCTCACTCCCCGGTCCCGATTTGGTCCCGAATTCCCCCAGTTTCACATCCCGCTCCTCTCGGCAGCGGGGATGCTCCTGCATTTCGCTGCGGGCACAGCTGGCTCAGCGTCACCGAGCGTGGGGGGTTCTGTTTATTTAATCAATTAATTGAATTAATTAATTTTCACGAGATGTTGGGAACAAGAAGAGGATGTGCCAGCAGCGCTGCCGGCTTCTCGCTGGGCGTGGGCTGGAGGCAGCAGGTGCTGCTGTGCCGTCGGAGCATCAGCTCTGCAGACTGTACACACCGTGCCCTCTGCAGCTGTGGGGATGGGGCTGGGGAGCAAAAAGTTGGTCAAAGAAGTCTGGGAGGCAACTGATTTCCACGCTTAATTAACTTCCCAAATTAATCCCAATTAGAAACTCTAATGGGGATGATGGCGGTTAATCATCTTTCCACCCCGAGCGACAGCCTTGCTGTCTTGGTTGGCTTTGTGATGAGAGCCGAGGGCACAGCACAGGGCACTGACACAGCCCCATGGCAGCGGGGTCCCAGCTGGGTCCCCCTCCAACACCCGCTCCCCTGCAGTGCTGCTCCCAGGGGATGATGGCACCCCGCGGCCACCCAGGTGTGACAGCATTGTCATCTCTTTTCCGAGAGAACCCCAACATCTTGCACGGCTGCTGTGTGCCCCTATCTGCACACACAGATTAAATTGCAGGGAGATTTCATTGACTTTTTATACCCTTCCCCACTACTGCTTTATGCAAAAGGAGAGCCTGAATGAAAACGTCTGCTTGCTCTTATTTTTCTGACACGCTCTTTCTGAGCACGTTAATTAAGCAGCGTCCTCCTGTGATGGTTCTGTCTCAGCAGGAGCCAGGAGCCCTCCTTCTCTGCCACCCCTGCTGACTGTATCTGTGGTCCTGGGTGCATCTGGGGTCTGCGTTCCTCCATTTGGGCACCCCAAAGCCCATTTGGGGATGCAGTGGGATCAGCCTTGCTCTGCAGCATCCCTGCATTGCGCCCATCCCATGCCATGTGGACTGCACCATCCCCTAAATCCTGGGGGTAGCTCTAAATCCTGGGGGCAGCTCTAAATCCTGGGGGCAGCTCTAAATCCTGGGGACAGCTCAGGACCCAGCCCAACCCCAACCCCAAACCTCTGTGTGGAGTGCAGGGGAGGGAGCTGCTCGGTGACAGTGCCCATGGCCCCGACATTGCCAGACGTTTGGCTGTGGTACCCCAAAGAGAAAGATGCTGCCCTGGGGTGGCATTTGGCTTCAGGAGAGGCTGCAGACATTTCACCCCGAGGGCTGCCCCAAAGGGTGCTGCTGTCTGGGGCATCCGAACAGATGGAGCAAAGCTCAATAAATACCCCAAAAAGAACAAACTGTCATAGCAGCCCCCGGGATCCTTACAGTCAGTATTTAGCAGCACAGAAAACACAGAATGATGCTCCTTATCCTACGGCTCAGCTTTACCCAAAGCTGCAGAGTTGTGCATCACGGATCTCGTGGGCTGTGTGCAATTAAAGCGTGGCTGTGTGATGCCATTTGCCATCCTCAGTGCCCCCCCAGCCCCGTCCCGCTGGGGCTCTGCTCTCCTGGATGCTGCTTCCGTTGGTGTTTTTGTTGTAAGCGCTGCTGAATGGGCACATAAAAGCTCGAGGACCCCGGTGGTGTTTTCAGTCCCCTATCGGTGACTAGCTCAAAATCCTCAGCAGGACTGTAAAATAAAATTAATCCGCATCTGCCATGCATCATTTTTACAAAGCTTGTCTCCTTCCCCGACCAGAGGGACGCTTTAAAACCCGGCTTCCTTGGGTTTGAGAGAGAGCCAAGTGCCTGCCAGGCATCTGCATCTGCAGCTACACCTGTCAGCAGCAGGAAACCATCGGGGATGGGCACGAGGGGGTGGCGGGGGGAGGAAAAATTGATGTTGTATCCCAGTGAGAGAGGAGAGCATCCCTGTGCTGGCAGCAGGCTGTGCCCTGCGCCTGGCGAGTGCAGGGTTTGCACTGTTTTGCTGCTGGGGGAGCTGGAGGGGTGCTATCAGTCTGGGGGAGCTGCCATGGGGACCCCTGAGAACTCCCCAGCGCCGGGATGGGGAGGGAGAAGCCCTGTTGCCATGGCAACGGATGAGCCAGCTGAGCATTGGCTGCCATGGAAACCAGTGGGTGACTCTGTGGGACCATCCCGCGGGGCTGTCCCTGTGGCGGGGACACAGCCGTCCATGCAGTGTGGGATGGGCACGATGCGGGGATGCTACAGAGCGGGGCTGACCCCAAACAGGCTATGGGGGGCCCGACTGGGGGAACGCGGGCCCCAAACTGGAGAACAGAGCATCCCACACAGGAGCAGAGTGGGCTGGTGGGGAGACGGGCTGACAGGCGTTCCTGGCGCTCAGCCACGCAGAGCAGTGATGCTCAGCACTGCAAATGGTGCACAGCCATAAACCCAGGGTGGGAACGCACTGCGAGCTGCCTCCAGGGAGAGATCACAGCAAGGCTGGGGGGAGAGCGGGGCTGG
>WBMW01002723.1:427556-453230 GCA_013396635.1 Penelope pileata | reverse complement strand
AAATTCTGAGCCCGAGCATCTCTGCTCGGGATGGGATAACACAGAGGGGAAGGGCTGGGAGTGCACAGGACCCAGGAGGGAGGGGAGGAGAATTCCACGCAGGTGTGGCCCTAAAAGCACCTTTCTGCCCTCTGCCTGTTCCCAGGGCTCCCAATGGGGTGGCCGAGCCCATGGGTGGTGCAGGAGGGTGGGAGCAGCTGGAGCCTATAAGGGGCTGTCAGAGGGCACTGGGGGTGTGCTCCATGGGCGGGGGCTCTGAGTGAGCCTGTGGATGGGTGGATGGATGTCCCAGGGCTGGCTCAGGGAGTTGGGGTGCCCCTCCTACACCCTGCTGGGAGGTGGTTTGGGGCCCCCCATCCTGAGACAGCCAGCCTGGCTCTCAGGGGCTGGGACCTCCGTTCTGGAAGCCTCTGGACCCCAAATGGGCTCCAACAGAAGTGCTGCTGCTCTCCTCCCCAGGGCTGAGTGCAGCTCTCATGCTAACGGTGACCTCAGGATGCCCTTTAATTTTTAATGTCTCAATAAAACGGTAATTACAAACACTGCAATCGGAGTTTTTAAGTAGAAAGTATTAACTTCCCAGAGTTTAATTATTCAACAGGAATTAATGAAAGCAGGGCTGGATCCTGCCTGCTGCCTGGGCTTTTCCTCGTGGGGCCGGCATCGATCCCTGTGCAGGAGGAGCACTGGGGCTGATGGAACCCATCTTTACGCCCTCAGCTGCGAATACACCCTCCCTTGGGGTGTATTTGGGGAAACTGAGGCACAGTGAGGCTGTGGAATATTTTATGGGGCTACAGAAAATGTTGGGATTGGGACTTACTCTTGGTGCAATGAGGTCTATTAGAGGGAGGAGCTGGGGGTGAAGCCAGGATGAATTGGTGGAGCCCCCTGGGCTGCAGCACGGGGCTGTGATGGGGTGTGCTGCCGCTGCCAGCACCCTGGGGTGGCTGCTGGATGGGTCAGGGTGTGGGGAGGTCTGGGTGTACCCTTGGTAATGGCTCCTGCTTTGCTTCTTGCAGGATTTCCAGCACAGGAGGTGCAGAAAGCTCAACACAGCAGAGGCTGAGCTCCTCTGGGAAGGAAGCAGCTGTCCTGGGCTGAGGCAAGTGGGGAAACTGAGGCAGAGCCTCTGGCAGGTGGCTGCAGCCCCAGTCCGTGGGGAGATCTCCTGACTCCAAATCTTTTCTTATTGTGCTTTCTGCAGCCTTAACTGTGTTCTAAATTCCCTAGGAAGGTTTTGGTCTCACATTTAATTACTTTGGTGCAGCACAGAGTTGTTCAAAAGCACCTTTGCAGAGGAATGGGACTGTTGAGGTCAAAAGCGCTTTCAGAGCTATTTAAATATAGCAGAAAAAGTTGGTGTGTTGGCAGAGCGCGTGGGTTAGGGCTGGCTGATGCTCAACATCATCTTCCCCCTGGCATCTCCCTGTTAGGTCATCCAGTGCTGTGCAGGACATCTCAGACCTCAGCTCTTTTTCCACATCCACAAAGCATCTTTTCCCATGGCTATCAGCCCTTGGAAGCATCCTTTCCTCAGTCCATAAAGAGGTATGGAGCTTGCCTTCAGCCATTGGCATCTCATAGGTCTCAGGGACCCAGGTTTGCTGAAGAGCAAGATGCTGCTGTTATTAATAGCTGATTTTAACAACTCCACTAATAGGCAAACCTGCCTGCAACAAGACAGTAAGAAAACAAAAACAATCGGGGCTCTGTGCAAATGGTCCTGCACATGGGTGGTGGAGCAGCTCCTGGTGCTATCGTCGTGCTTATGGGGTCTGGGGGTGCCCTGAGGCTGTGGGGTGGAACTGTAGCCCCGTGGCACTCATCATAGCTCTGTCATGTGCAGTTTGGGCTGCGTTTGGGAGATGATGGTAATAAATCTCAGTGAATCACTCCTGAAATAGGAGGTGATGCTCATCAAGGGAGAGCTCTGCTGGAGCGGCTGCGTCCTGGTGACACCGGCAGTCTCTGTGTGACACTGCTGTCACCCACAATCACATCCCCCATGGCTCCCACTGCTTGTGGGTCTGCAGCTCTGGTCACCCGCATGGGATGGGATCTGCGTGGCTGTGTAGGTGGCTCTGGCAACGTGCATGTCCCCAACTGGGTACCCTGTCCCCTTCCCTCCACCTGCATTAGGGACGGGCACAGCTGGGGCTGGGGCTGCTGCTCTGCTCTAATGCGGACATTTTCTCTCAATTTCTTACGCAGAACATCAGCAGTTCCCTGGATGGGAACAGCTCTCCTCAGGGTTATGTCTGCTGGACTGGAAATATCTTCTATTTGGCTTAAATTAGGAGTGTTGGTGAGACAAGGGGTGGTTTCAGGGCCTCAGTTAATCAGTTCTGACAGTGCTGGCCCGGCTGAGACCTCACTGGCTGCGCAGGGGGAGCACAGGGCATTTTATTTAGGTCTTAGGTTTGATTTAACTTCAGCAGATTATAAAGACAAAAAGTCATTCCAAGGCTCCTTATTCCAAAAACCTGCCAAAGTGGGGTAGTTTGAAGTTGTCAAAATGATTTTCCACTTTTGCAAAATAATCCCTCAGAACTGACCTAGATTTATCCGAGGCTTTCAAAGAGCAGATGTCTGAGCAGAAGATGGGTCTGCAAAATCCTTTTTTTTCCCTTTAGATTTACAAATCCTGCACCTCGCCCTGTTCCTGTGGGATCTGTTGGAGCAGTGTGGGTGTTTGTCACCCCATGAGTGAGGGGGGACAGGTGATGCTCTTGGTACGGCAGTTGTCTCCCAAATCCACAGCTTGTGCAGAGCCTCTGCAGCAGGGAGAGCTGTGCTGGGGCAGCATCCATCCAGCATCCCCTGCAGCCAGGTCTCCTTTTCATTACAGATTTTGGAAAAAGGAGGCTCAGCTGACCCCAAAGCTCACCTGGAGTTTGCTTTGCATTGTGCAAAGTCAATGTGCATGGCACAGTCCTGGCTATGCTGCTGCTGATTGCAGTCTCCATTTCAAGAATTTCACGTGATTCTGATTTATTTATTTTTCTTGCTGAAGGATGATGTGGCAAAAAGTTTGTTCTTCCTTCAGTGGTTTGTTAACGGCAAAGTAAAGCAGGACTGAGGGAGGCAAGGGCCCTGTGCTGCCCGGATGCTCCCCAAGGAAGCAGGGGAAAACATTTTTCCTTAGTGTATTTCTCCATCCGCAGCCTTCTCAAAGCCTTGCAATCTGTTTTTGTATCACAGAAGCATTCCCACAGTTTGCTGTGAGGAAAGAAAATGGCCCAAGGGGCACTGCGGCTGGGCTCTGCATCCATTCGTCTGATGCAGCCCAGGAGGCAGCAGGCACCTGCCCGTCGCTGGGGCAGCAAATCCCACGCTGCTGCCTCGGAGCGGGCAGGAGGCACTGCCCAAACCAAAGGAGGAGCGTTTTCTTCATGCTGTTTTGCTCTAGCTCTTTGCTATGATGCCAACCTTGGTGCTGAGGAAGGAGCCTGCAGCCCTTCCCATGGGATGTGCTGGGAGGGGGGAGCACAGGGAGGGCCCTGACAGCCAGATGGGTGCCGGAGCCTTTCGATTCCTCATCCTGCTCCCAAATGGCTGCTCATCGACTTGTGCTTTTTCTGCAGAAATGCACCCATGTGTGCAGATGTTGAGAGACCATACATGGAAGCTGGGACACATCCAGGGCAGAACTGGATGTTGTTGGAGTCCTTGACATCACAATGACTTAAACCGTGGGTGCCAACCTTTAGGCTGGCCTGGGGCACAGAGTGGAGAGGAATTGTCTTGGGCCACATATAAAATATGTAATATAGTTAATATATATAACTAACAAAACTTATTTATTTTTTATATTTTTTATTAAAACATGAAAAGAGCAACAAAACCATAAAACTGGTGAGTTATTTGGCCTTGTTTTTATGGAACCAGAACACCAGCCTGGTTCGATGGCAGTGGCTACAGTTCTCAGTGAGCTCTCAGGGTGTTCGTCAGAGATTTTTGATGAAATTTTACTCTTCCTGTGCTTCATCCTCGAAAACAGTCGTTCACAATTGTACGTACTTCAAAAAAGCCATGATGTGAAGGAGTGATTGTGAAGAGAGGGATATGTTTCTCTGATAAGATAGGTTTTATAAAGGTCTTTAGAGAGACATGATCAAATATTTCTTTGAGATGAGTCTCTGATTGCAACTCCACACATTCCATTTGAAAATTCCCAGGTAATGTATTTGTGTTGACTGAAAATGGAGTTGCAAATATACCAAAAAATTGACGATTTTCTTGGCACTCTTGAAACCAATTCTCAGATTCCTTTGTCCACACAGAAGGCAGGGCTGCGTGTTTCTCCCTGCTCACAGGGCTGTGTTCAGCCAATGTATCGCAGTGCATACAATAATCCTCCATACCCTGAGCTAGCCCTGCCCTGCGCCCTCCCGGTGCCCTGGGCTCAGCTCAGGGCCATCGCACACCGATGTTTGGGTGCTGCTGAGCGATGGGTGCAGCCCGGGGCCGGGCCGGGCCGCTGGGCGGGGCAGAGCCGCTGCCATGATGGCGCGGGGCAGGGGTAGGCCGCAGTGCGGCTGGGCCGGGCTGGGTGCGGCCTGCAGGCCGTGGGGTGGGCATGGCTGGCTTAAGCTATGGGTGCACTCATTGCAGGAGCTCAGTGTTTGCTTTACTGGATCCTCTGTGTGTAAACAGCACAGCTTGACCTGGGAGCATTGAGCCTGTGGGTGCATGGCGGAAAAAAGCACCGCTGTAAGAATTTGTTTAAAGCACACAGGAAAGATGTTGCGGGGTGCATGGATGCTGTGCACTGTGCTCTGCTGGAGCTCACCCGAGGTGCAACCCAGGCAGGCTGCTCCTGGCTGCCCACAAAGCAAGCGGTCACCTCCCAAAAACGCGGAGGAGGAAGAGAGAAAGAAGCGGGCTGAAAGCAGGGCCTTTGCCTTTGCCAGCACTGCCTTCTATTTATGATTTCACAAGGTCGACAATAATCCCCCCACAGCTACAAGCCTGTAAAAATCGATTCTTTTGCGAAGAGGCTGATGGATTCGTGGTCGGGGCACTCTCTCTGATCCCGCTGCCCTCTGGACAGTGCTGAAATTTACGAAGATGCTGCGCGTTCCTCTGCAGAGGGCCAAATCACTTCTGGAAAAGAGAGCAACCACTTTCAATTCAGACCTCAGGCCCCAGGGTGCTGCTGTAAATAAGGGCAAAGCTTCCTCCTGCTGGGCTTTATTACCAAAGGTGTGTGGGTTTTGCTTTGCAGCCACCATGGGCCCTGCCCCTGGAACACACAGTGATGCTCAGGCAGTGCTGGTACCCAGATGGAGGTGTCACTGCCCAGCACCATGCCCCTGACCCGAAAGGCTCCATCGCTTTGTGCTGCCCCTGTGTTTCCTAGGAGAGGAGGAGGACCAGCACAGAGCCTGCAGCCGCTCCCAGCACCTCCCAGGCAGGATCATCTCACGGGCTCAGGCATCAGCTGGAAACCTCCTTCAATCCCTGTTGTACCAACAACCAGCTTTAACGTCGCAGCGTTGGAAACCACTTTGTTTTCCACAAGTGCCAGGAAGCCGCCCAACAAAGCCCACTTATTTTTCATAGCTTTGTCCTCGCAGCTATTAAATCCTCAGTGCTATTGAACGGGGAAGTTTGTGGGGCAGCAGCAGTGAGGCTGTGCACAGGCAGCACTGGCAGCCGTAATATCTCAGTGGGTAGCTGTGCTCTTTGCATCTCCCTTCTGGTCAAAAGAGCAGCCTAGATGTGCTCCAGAGCCATTTCTTTGAGTTCAGCTGTGCATCTTCACCACTCAGAGTGCATTACAGGAAATGTGGCTGCACGCAGGGATGCAGGAGCACTGGGTTTGGGAGCTCAGGGAGAGATAGACAGGTGGAGGTGTGCTGGGAGCATCGACACGGAGCTTCTTCACCATGCTGTTGTATTGAATGAAGGATTTTAAAAGCCTTTCAGAAAGCAGTGGGCTCCTTCAGTACAATGCAGTTTTATCATGGAATGAAGATGTGCAGCTGCCGTGCTCAGGAAGCACGCGGTGCTCATCCTCTCGGTGCTTCTCCCAGCTGTGGGGCAGTGGCCAGAGCTGCTGCTGGGGCTGTTCTCAGTGGGGCAGTGGGCAGGGGGAGGTGCCCGTGCCCCGTGCAGAAAGCAGTGGAGCAGTGTCCGGGGCTGAGATGGGAAACCGGGGAGCCTGAGCACGGGCTTTGCTCCTCGTGTTGGGAAGTTTGGATGGGAAATGTTAATGCTGCCTCAACAGAGGTGTTGGTGTGGGGCTGCTCAGCATGGGGCTCCCGGCACGATGCCATGGGGCAGGGTCTTCCCCCATCCCCATGAACCCCACACACTGGGAGATGGAGGCAGCTGTCTCCATCCCTTCCTTGACCCAAATCTCAGCTGCTTCCAGGTAGCACTGAGCTCCCTCCAGAAGGCCCTGGGATGGGCTCCTTCCCTTAGCAAGGATCACTCTGCCTATGCTCACAGCCCCTGATCAGCTGGGATGCTTAGAGCCAGGATTAGAGCAGCAGCTACAGGGGGTTCCACCAAGGCCCAGCCAGCCCTGGGCATTACAGAGCAAAGTGTCTTCATCCCCTGGTAACCTCCACTCTAACCCCGCCTCTGCCCAGCAGAAATCCCACACAAACTGCTGCCAGATGGCAGCGAGCAGAGGCTGTTGTGCCCGTCTCTCCTGCCAGCGAGTCACAACCGCTCGGCTGTGTATGGAGGAGATGCTATTTCCCATCCATCTCGAGTGCTCCGTGCCGTCTGCCGCAGGAACCCACAGTGCTGGGCGAGCTGCTCAAGAAGCTGCTGAATAGGCTGTGTCCTTTGTCATCAGAAAATTAAAAAAAAAAAAAATAAGAGAGAGAAATGTCAAATCGAAAGCAACACGGCTGTGTATATGTGCAGCCAGTGCGCTTCTGTGCAGCGTGGCTGCTTTTATTCCTTCCCTTTCACTCTTCTGTGTCTTTTGACCGGCATTGAAAGCTGCCGGGCAGTTTTGAGCTTTGGGTTTTAAGCTGGGGGAAATGTAAACCACTGGGTGTGATGGTGCCAGGCCTGCTCCATCACTGAGGGATGCTTCCATGCCATTTAAGGACCACTTCCATGCAGTTTTCCCAGTTTTCAAGGAAAGCCAGCCATGTTATGGGAGATGCCCACAGCTCTACAAGTGGTGCTGGCTGGGACAAGCCGCACAACAGCCAAAGCCATGTCCTAGGGCTCTGGTTTTGCACATCCAGGAGCTGCAACACAGAGCTTATTGCAGCTCTGTGACATCTTTGGGGCTCAGTTCTCATCGCTCAACACAGAGGAAGAGGCCTAGGGATGGCCCATCGTGGGTGAGAAAACAAAACGGTGGTGGCATTGAAAGCAAGAGCTGAACCTGCTGCGCTGATTTCCCAGGTGAGATCCCTGCCAACATCTGGAAGGGGTAAATGAGGTGATTTGGATAATCATGGGCCCACCAGCTCTGCTTGGATCCCAGGCAGACTGATGGAGGGGCTGATGTGGGAAGTGATTCATAGAGAATTAAAAGAGAATAAGATGAGTAAATAAGGCAATGGTGTTAAGGTTTAAAGGCAGCAGGTCTTGCAGAAGGAGCTCTTTGTTGTGGAGCTGGCTGGTTTGGGGAGAACAGATATCCACGTGGCTCCAGCCATGTCCCACCGCCCACGGGGATGCTGTTGGCTCTGTCCAAGCCCAGCTACAAGGAAAAGCCAGGAAACCCAGCTGCAAGGTGGCTGGGGATCAGCAGACCCCATGTAGATGTGGTTCTGCCCCGTTCATCCCATCGTCACCTGTCCCCCAGGTTCTTCTGGGCTCCTGTGGCCGGGCAGAGGTGTCAGCACCCGTGCAGGATCCAGCCCCGAGCTGGCTGCCGTGCTCGCCTCTCCTGCCAGTTGCCATAGGAACAGACGAAGGCCTCTAAAGCATCGCGGTGGGGTGCACGTCTAGGTCATGCTGCGGAGCAGGCAACCATTTTATAGTGATAATAAATTCAGGGAATTGGGAATTTGGCCGAAGTAGCACACAAGAAAAGGACTTGAAAAGGCAGAATGGAGACAAATGAACAAAAATAATTTTATGACAAATGACCACGCTATGTGCTAGACCCAGACGAAATCCCTCTTTGGAGTTCAGGCTAGAGGGTACAGGAACACATTGTAAGGAATGATTTGTCCTCCAGGCATGAAGATAGAAAGGCAAAGGCAGTGCCTTAAAGTATTTAGGGACTATTGGATTTCAAAAACCCTCATTATCTTCAGTCCCCATGACACCCAGATGTGAACTGCTGCTGGCCAAAGATTTACCATCCCTCCATTTGCGTGCCAGGAGCCAGAGAAGCTCTGAATATTCGGAGAGCAGAGCTGGCCAAGGAGAAACAGTGCCCTGAAGGTCACCAGCACTGCTGGAAGGGTGTGTATGGGGCACAGAGGTACTGGTGTGGGGCAGCAGCCACTGGGAGCTCTGCAGACCCACACCGGTGTGACACCCTGCAGGTCTCCAGCAAAGGGCTGGGGCCCTGGGTGCTCCCCTGGGTTTTGGGGAGCTTCAGGTGGGCTGGTGCTGACCCAGGCTGGCAGAAGGATGCTTGCAGGAGCACTCATCCATGTGTTCATGTTCTCCTGCAGTGTGACGTGGAGGTGCTCCACACCAGCTCAGGTCTTCATTTACTGCCAAACCTATGCACCATGCAGCACCTTTCCTGCTCCTTTCCCTACACCTGCTACAAGCTCTGCTGAAATGTTCTTTGCCGGCAGCCCAGAGCCCACCCTTTTGGAGTTCCCCTGTGATAACATCAGTTCCCATGCACTGGGATTTGTCTGCCAGGAGGGGAACGTGCTGGGAGCAGGCACGGGAGCTGGTGGCATCCTCACTGCAGCGTCCTTGCATGCCCCGATGTCTTCGTGGGGAGTGAAAAATGGGTGAAACCATGCACATTAGGTAATCTTTGTGTTTTCCTAGCCCTGGGAGTGCTAATGAAGGCAGCCAGGCCATGGATCCATACGGGCTCACTGCTGGCACGACACGGCGAGATTAACGAAGCCGTGTGGCCGTCTCCCTCCCGAAACCCCGTTCCATCCTTTCCCTAATTGCGCTGGGCTCTGCAGCGCCATTTAAATCACCGTGTCCTGTTGGCTGCGAGAAGCAGAATTTCTCATGCTGATTTAATCACCTCATTATGTCAAACAAGTTAGAGTTATTTTGAGGCTGGCTAATAGGTGCCAATTTATACCCCTTGGCAGCGCGGGGCCACACTAACCCTTCGCACTTGTTTATTGGCGAGACAAAGAAAGCCTGGAGCCGGCTGCTTTCTAGTGCAGACAGAGCTCGCCCGGGACCCAGGACATCTGTTGCTGGTGCTTTGCAGACACTCTGCTACCATGGTGTTCCTTCCCATCGCTCCTCATTTGGTTTAATAAGGCAGCGGTGGGGACTGGAGAATCGCTGAGCTGGGCGCTGACAGCAGATGCTGCGGGATGCAGAGCATCACCTCTGCGGGGGGCAGGAGGATGGTGGGGAGAGGGGAGGAAGGCCGGTGGTGTTTGGTGAGGAGGAGGCTGGGATTGTCTCCTTGCTGCTGCATTGTGCAGTGCCTTTTGGGCTGTGCCACCTTTTAGAGCTCTGGGCTCATAGGAAAGCACCCCAGCACCCTTGGGTTTGTCTGTTTTCCTCTCAAGGCATCACTCTGCACGCTGTTGAGATCTGCTGAGTTGAGTTGTATTGCCTCCCACTCCTTCCCTGTTGCCTCCCTGCTTCCTCCCAGCCAGCTCAGCCCTGGGCATTCTGCTCCAGCAACAAACTGGGAAGGGCAAACGAGGCAAACCCCAGCGGGGCTGCTTTCCTGCCAACCAGCTGTGCCATGGGGATGCTCCCTGCATAAGCTGCAGGCCCCGAGGCATCGTCCTGCTCCATCCAAAGGAGCATTTGCTGGGATCAGCCCAAGAGCTGGAGGAAGAGCCCAGGGTCCCTGCAGCTTGGAGTTGGGTGGGATGCACCCCTACTGCTGCAGCACAGCCTCCACCATCCCCAGCCTGAGCTGGTGCTTTGTTTTTCTTCTGTGGTCTGAACTGGAAGAAAGTGCTCCGATGTCCGCTGACCCCCACGGGTGTGTGGGGATCCAGTGGTGGGTCCCCATGGCGTGATGGCTCTGATGGCCGTGGCAGTGCCAGGGCTGTGCCCGCTCCTGCAGTGCCCACTGGAGCAGCAGCCATCCCCAACCCTGCAGCGCTTCCCTTCCTCGGGATGGGCATGGGGAAGGGACATGTCTGCTCTGCTCCAGGTTTTGCTTTGTTCTCCAGGGTATCTCCAGCTGCACACAAAGTCTGCTGCTATTTTGAGGTCCCTCTCCTGCCCCATCATCCCTAGAGGCTTCTGGCTGAGAAGCAGAATAGAAAACCACCGATTATTGCAGCATCTTGCTGAGCCGTTCTCCCACACAAAAATAAAGATGGTCAGTTCTGCTCAGGAGCTCTTTGGAAGAGCACAGGAAATGCCAGGAAGGAGTTGTACTTTTCCTGCCCTTCGTGTTATTTTTGCTATCCCGGTGTCTTCCCAGGATGCTGCCTTGGCCATGGGCACGCTGCAGGGCTGTGCTTCCTCCGCGCTGCCCCAGGACCCGCTGAAGCCCCAGCTCTTTGTGTACACAAGTTTGCTTAAGCAATTATGCAGCTTAATGTATATGTACAGGGATTCCTCATTTCTACATTTTATTATGTTGTAATACGGGGAACGATGCCTCTCTTTTTTATGAGATTATTATTAATTTCAGAACCACAACTTGCGTCATGGTCTATTTGGATGGAAATCGGTTTTCAATTTAAAACACCTAAAAAGCCAGCATCAAAGATGGGTTTTATTAGTTAAATAAAACCATTTAAAATGTGCTAGCTATAGACAAAAATATAAGCTTATCTGAGCATGCATTTAAAGCTGATTTCCTAAACAAAATAAGTGCTGTCTGCAACGAGGGAGCCGAGCGCTTTGTTCCAAATTCTCATATTCTGGATGGCTTTAAAAATTAATATATTACCAAGGTTTTATCCACAGGCAGGAAAAAGGAAAATGGGCTTTTCCATTGTTTTTTTTTTCACTGTGGGTTTGTTGGTGGGGCTGAAGCAGTGGGGAATGCTGGTGTCGATCTCTATTTTGCACTTCCAGGGCCCTCCCAACACCCAGCACCTCACTGCCTTGGCTTTCGCACAGAGCTGGCAGCGGGTGATGCTTGGAGGTTCTGTACAAGTCACCACGACTGCAGTCGTTTAAGTCCCAATGATGCACTTTGCTATTTTTTTTTTTTTTTAATAGAAAACTGTACTTAGGGTAAACAGAAAATGGTGTGGGGCTGGGAAGGATGCGTGGGATGGGGACAGGGACCCCGCTCTGCCTGGGACACCCCTCGGGCAGCAGAGGCAGATGTCACCAAGCTGCCCAGCTCTTGGCATCCATACATGCAGCCTGTCTGCATCCCTGGGCTGGAAGCCCCTTTGAAATGGTTGCAGCAGTGCAATGCAACAGCTGGGGAAAGCAGAACTCCTGGCCCCAGCAGAGTGCAAGGAGAGCGCTGGGCTGAGCTGTGCGCACCCAAACATCCCATTTCCAGGGGAGATCCTCGCAGCAGGGACCCTTGGAAAGATGCACACGTCACACAGGTGCCCTTTGGTTTGCTCGGTGCAGCACCTGCTGGGTTTTCCCCTCCAACAACACAAGCAGAAACCCAATATTACAGAGCAATAGCTACAGCTGGCAGGCAGGAGGGCAGCACTCTAGCCCATAATCTCTCCCAACACAGAAATTATTATTATTTTCCTTGCCACAGCACCGAGTCCAGTCCATAACTTGTCTCTCTCCTTCCTAGCACGGGTAATTTTTTCCTATTTGCAGGTCCTATCTGACAGTAATTGGCCACCGCTGCCTGGCTGCTGTTTTCACTTTAACAATACCACACCAAATAAATGGCCCCGTGTCCCTATCAGCCATTTTCTGCACGCTGGGTGCGGCGTGGGTCATGTTATCTCGTGGAAATGAATTCTGCAGATTGCACATAAAGAGGGACGGTGCTACCCTCATAAAAAAAGGGAATTATTAGCACCACGCTAATGAAAATGCCCTGCCAGTGGGGAAGTTCTCAGCCTTTTGGAGAGCCTGGGCATGTTGCTCACTCCTAAAGGCAGCGATGCTGGAGCAGAGCATGGGGATGGTTTGGGTTTTCCAGAGACCACAGCTCCTCCAAGCTTGGGGATCCAAGGATCAGCACCAGTCCAGCTGGGCACCACTCTCAGGGCAAAAAAAAAATTTAAAAAAGACAGAAAAAAAGAAAAAAAAAAACGTGAAAAAAAAGCACTGACAGCCTACACTTCCACGCTTTCAATTCTCCAGCAATTGGCAACAGTTTAATGTGTGTATATCACCAGCGCAGTTTTATGAGCTCCAGTCCCACTGGCATCATTTTTTTTAAAATCCCTTTTCCAGTGTAATTGCTGTTTGTTTTGTCATTTCTCAGTGGACAATTACCATTCAAAAACAAGAGAGCCTTTGAAGATTGCGAGCGGAGTCTGTGGGCTTTGTTAATACGCTTTTAATACACTATGGAAATGCACTTGAACTTACCTGCCCGAGGCCTCAGACATAAAAATCTGGCTTTGCAAAGCACTGATTATTTGATCTATTTAAAATACTTCCAGTATTAGCCTGGTCTCCTGGATACATTTCAACGTCAGCAGTTTGGGAGGCTGAAACATCTCCTCCAGGCCATCCGTAGGAACTGGAGCCTCAGCGTTGGGAATGCCACCAGTTCTGAAACCTGGCCGCTTTCTGACACCTTCTTGTGACTGATTTTGGGAATAAAGCAATAGGAAGACTAGAAAGAGGATCTGATTTGAGCTGCTTCCTCAGACAAGCAACGGGGCCACACCACCACTGAGCCTGCCAGGTGCTTTCCAAATGCTAAATTTGATGTCAGAAGTAAAGAGAAAGAAAAAAAAGGAGGGAAGTTTCCTGGATAGTTCAGTTTTACTGCTTCTACTGTAAGAGAGCATTTACCCTGGTGAGTCATGGGGGTTGTGGTGCTCACCACATGGCCACCCATCAGTTTGTCTGTCCGTCCATCCATCCATCCATCCATCCATCCATCCTGGGGGGGTGGAAACACCTCCTCTCCCCTTCTCTTTGATTTGCATTTGGGTTCTGGCCAGAGGATGCCCAGGGGACAGCTGCAGCCAAGCAGCTCACTGGGGAAACACATCTCTGAAGGAGCCCAGAGCTAGTTTTCCTGTTTGTTTTTTATTTCCTTACCTTTCTTAAGCCCAAGACTGAGCTGGAGCAGGTCTCCTGTGCTGTGGGTTTACCTGATGGCTGCCTCAATGCAGCTGATGTTGGTGAGGATGCTCTGAACACACAAACATGGGATGCTCCAATGCTGCCAAACAAAAAGCAGAGTTGAGCAGCAAGACCACTAGGACAGACTGTCACCCCTGAGCAATGTGCACATGAGGCATGGTTATGTGTTTCATTGCTCATCAGGACGTTGCTCCTTAAGTTCACTGTTAGTGGGTGAATGTCATTTACCCAGGGCTGGGAGGCACCCATGGGTACCTGGCCTCTGCTGCATTGCAACTTGCTGCCTCCTGGCCCCTGTGCTGTCCTGCTGCATCCCATCCCACTGATCCCATCCTGCTGCATGCCATCCCAATGATCGCCTCCCACTGCATCCCTTTCTGCTTTNATCCCATCCCACCCCATCCCACCATGCTGGCTGCTGGGGACCCAGCACAGAGCCCAGATGCTCTGAGGCTCAGAGGAAGATGAGATGCCCGGAGCTGGAGCTGAGCAGGCAGCGGCAGCTCCACAGGGCATCGAGCTGTCTTATTTTTCATCTCTTCAGGCTGAGATCTTTAAAAATTCAGGAGATGCCCCAGGCAACCTGAACTCTGCATCAACAGTTTTAGTCCTGAGTTTTCCACTTGTTGTTGCTGTTTTCTTTATTAAAGAAGAAATGCACTTTTGGAGAGTGTATCTCCAGCAGCGATTGCACAGGTTTGCAAGCAGAGGAGCTGCAGGTGCTCACTAACAGGGATGATAACTCCAGGCCCACCCCAATGCCTCCAGGTGTGCCCTTCCCCCTTGGCCTCCCATCCCTGGCAGGTGGGCAGCACTGCTGCCTATGTTAGAAATGCTGGGAGCTCAAGGTCCCTTTGCAAAATTTGAGTGTTTTCCCTTAGATTTTGTAGCACTAATTTCTCATATCCATGGCATTTCCCTCCAACCCTTTCTCACGGATGAGGCAGATGCTTGGAAGCCCTCAGCCCCGTGGGCTGACAGCTGCTTTGGGCAGTTTGCTCAGGGTTTGGGCAGGATTGGAGTGCTCCCAGGGCTCGGGGCAGGACGGCTGTCCGGGAAGGGCAGCAGAGGCTGTGCTCGTGCAGAACAGGCACCCAGTGCCTTTGTGGTGCCATTTTTAAGAGGGAGATTGGAGCATAATTTGGGAACCTTTTGTTTAAGCACCTTCAAACGTGGCCTTCAATATCACCCAGCACTCCTCTGAGACCTAGAAAATGTTGAGATGCTCAAAATACTCCAATAATAAGTGACAAAAAGCCCTGCTGACGTTGCCACGCTGGCCTCCAGCCTCAGTGGAGTGCTTGGAGGACAAAAACCTGCACTGATGCTGCAAGCGTGGCTCTGGACCTCCGTCCCAAATCAAAGGGCTTTTCCCAAAGAAAGAACTTTTCTTCCTGCTCTGCAAACAGGGCCATGCCCCGGAGCTGCCAGGAGGTGCCCAGACCCGGGGCCAGCGAGGGTCAGGGGATGCTGTGCCCAGGGAAAGGAGCTGCTGCCGTGCTGCTGTTCTTCTACACCTGAAACACTGCCTGCAGCCCAGCTGGCCAGGCTCGAGGGGCTGTGCCTGGCAGGGAGGCAGGCAGCCCTGGAATTACAGCGCAGTAATTGCTTGGTGCTTAAAGTCCAGGTCTAGAAGATCTCCGAGTAATAACTCATTGGAAAGATATTGAACTCTCATCACAAAGAGGAAATATGGTCTCTAAACAGGCAGCTAATGGCATGCCATTTATCTGATGGCAAATCAGCCACATTCATTACTCTCTGCAGCGCAGCCAGGAAGAGAAATACAGAATTGGCTGCGCTGGAGGGGAGCGGGACGGGGAAGGACACGTTTCCTTGCGGTGCTGCTCCAGGGGCATTGCCCGTACCCTGTGCTGCCCTCCTGCCTGCAGGCACAGGGATGATTCCCTTATCATTTTCACACTGCTCAGGGCTCTTCCTGAGCAAATCCCTAGCATTACTCAAGGAAAAGCTCAGACTGGTGGAATTTTTATTGTTTTTGCTCACCTTTGCCAGAACAGCGGCTCTGGGAGCGAACAAAGCCTAGATGTGCTTTCATTCCTTTCCAAGCCGTCAGAGTCTCCGTGTGGAGGCTTTGAATGCCTGAGTACTTCCTCTGCTTTATAGCTTCCTTCCTCCCTCTCCTCCTGCTCCCTTCCAGGTATTCCTGCTAGGGGAAATGCTGTGTGTGATGGGCAGCGCTTCCCAGCCAGGAGGGAGCCAGGAGCCCTCTGGGGCTGCAGGGGTGCTGGGCACCCCCAGCGCAGGAATGTGACCTGGGACTCTGTCATCCTTGGTACAAGCCAACCTCTCATTTCCAGTTTCACAGAACTGCAGTTTTCCTTTGCAGCCCCAAGTTGTGAAGAAGGGTCTGAAGCAGAGAGGGAGTAGGGGACACGCAGGACTTCACAAAGCCACCAGCAGTGGGGACACAGGGGTGGGCACACCATGGACACATCTCCTTCTGCCTCATGGTGATGCTCGGAGCTCAGGCACCGCTGATCCAGAGCAATGCACCAACGGGAGCACCAAGCCCATGGACCCCAGCAGCACCGCTTCAGAGCACCTCCAGGTTGCACGCACCGAAAGGAAAAAAGCCTTGCTAATGGCAGCATGCATTTCTGTGCGAAGCAGAGTAAGTGCTTTCACAGAAAGAGGCTCCTTCATCAATTAATAATCCTTCATCTCCGAGTTTCAGAGGGAAATGGGGAGAGAGCAGCGCTTAATGCTCACGGTGCTTTTTCCAGGAAAACAGAGATGCAGAGGGTTGGGCTGAGGCTGCTGCTGGCTTTGCCTCCTGTTTTCTGATGGCCAACGGGAAGTTATGAAATCCTGTAACAGCATCACTTCTCCTGGGGGACTCTGCTTCAAAGAGGGTTTCCTTTGAGCATCACAAAGAGAAGGATGCAGAAACGATGTGAAATCACCTTTCCTCTTGGTCACCTACAGACTGTGTCCGAGGCAGCGCTCGGTGCTGGCCACAGCTGGAAATATTTCTCATTTTGATGGGTCCTGAGCTGCCACCACCAGGGCTGGGGCTGCTCCCCGCGGGATGTCCCCACCGGGTCGCATGGATGGGAATGCAGCAATGCCACAACATCTGGTGCAGCCCAGAGCAGACCCCCAGGCCTCACCCCCAGCTCCAGGCTCCAGGGGTCCCTGTCCCTGTCCTGGCAGCGGGGTGGGAGCTGTGCTCGCCCCGGGAGCAGCCATCTGCACAGCGTGTGCCAAAGCATCGCCGATAAATCACTCATAACTGGGAAGATGGTAATAACAGAAACCTCCGGGGAAATCTGCAGCGCTGAATAGCAGACTCTTTTTTTTTTTTTCCTTCTTTTTCACTTGAAGTCACTTAACGAACTCTCACGCTGAAATCTTCAGAAAGTCTCACCTTAGGGGGTATTGGAAAATATTGACAAATAGCACTTGGCACTTCTGAGGCTCTCAGCAAGTGGCACAGACACGATTGCAGCCGTCGGATGGATGCCTCCACGTTCACCCCCCTGGATCTCCCTCCCTGCTTGGGAGGTGCAGGCACGGAGCAGGGGGAGGTCAGCACCCCCTGCCCCTCTGCTCTGTCCCTGCCCCTCCCCAGACCCCGGGGAAGGCACTGTCATCCCGACAGAATGATGCCTTTAATCCAAAACTTTCCCAAGAAGCAATATATTAACCGTAAAGCAGCTTCCTCACTTTATTTGCTGTTAATTTACAGCCCACGCTGTGAGACAGTGTAATATTTGCCAGCAATTAAACAGAGGATGACTCAACAACAGCCACCTCGGGTCAGATTTTCGAGTGTTCATTGTTCATAATTAAGATGGAGTTTTGAGCAGCAGCGAGGCCTGGGGCTGCCGTGCTGCCTTCCCCTGCCCCAGCAGCAGGTTTGGTGCTGAAGGCAAAGGAGCACTTGCAGGAGGGAGGGGAGGATCCTCCAGGAGTTGGATTCAGCGATGCTCGCGCACAGCCCCTGCCCTCCCGCGAGGTACACGCTCGCTGTCGGACCCAATTAGCATCCGATCTTCCCAGGAGAGGGAAAGGAGGAGTGTTTGACTGGGATCCACACCCTCTGCAGACAGCCTCTCTGCACAGTGGGTGTCTGACATGTACCCACCGACACTGCTGGAAACGGAGGTTCCATGTGGTGTACAAGTGGGGAAACTGAGGCATGGCGCTGAGGTGGCTGCTTGGCATCACCCAGCAGAGCCTTGCAGTCAGTGCAGCATCCAGGATGTCACCGGGGTGTCACCTGGGCTGGGCCCCTCCCTAGCTGCCCCCACAGCAGTTTTCCTGCTGGTGTCACCTCTGCATGGAGTGACACAGCGCAGCTCCATCCCATGGCACATGGCACCTCCCTCCCTGCCCACTGCAGGGAAGGGTTAATGGCCCGGTGCTCAGGTGCTATGAAGGGGTGGGAAGGGGGGCAGGAGGGTTGGCATCTCCTGGGGAAGCAGAGCCAGGCGCTGCTGGGGGCTCCTCCCTGCCCTGCGATGCCACCTGGTGCCCTGGGCCCGGAGCCCCCGCTGTGCACGGGGAGCTGTGCGGCACCCGCCTGCGGCTCTGGGGGTGTGAGGTGTGGTCCGTGGGGACACAGCTCAGCAGGCAGTGCTGCTGGAAGGTGGATGTTTGGACTAGGTGATCCTAGAGGGCTTTTCCAACCTTAACTATTCTATGTGGAGCATCAGGAGTGAGCTCTGCTTGAAGCCTTTTCCTCCATCCTGGCTGCTGCATCTGTCCTTCAGCACCTGCTGGGTCCTGGCCAGGCTGTGATGGCCAAAATCAGAGTTTTTTTGCTGGTTTGGGCTGGGATGGGGTGAGCACCCATATGCTGCTGGTGCTCCCTGCACCCATGGGGATGCTCTGTTCTGCTGTGCGTGGTCCCGCAGTGCTCGGCCTGGTTTAGTGCCTGCTTTGGTGGCTCGGTGCCTGCAGCAGCTACGGGGAGGTGGCACAGGACAGGACCTGCCCCGAGGCATGGGGCTGAGCACACCCAAAGCTGCCCACCTCCAGCTCCTGGCTCCTGCTGTACAAACAGCCGCATGTCACAGCTGGGAGGAAATGCCAGGATCAGAGCCTGGGCATGGGGCTGGCAGGGCTCTCTCATTGCCCGCTGCCACCCCTCAGGGTGGCCCAGTGCCACCCCACTGGGTGCCTGGCAGCCATAGGGCACGGCCCCCTGCCCAGCGCTTCCCAATGATTAACCAAAGTCGTGGGGCCGAGCTGTATGCTGCTGAACTATCAGTTTTGCCATAGATTATTCATTATCTGGGTTTCGCTGGATAGCCCAAGCCCTGTTGGAGAAGTGCTGTTTCCTCTGCAGTCAGCTGTATTTTAATAAGTTGCGTTCCGGGTAAAACATCCCCGGAGAAAATCCAAGCATCGTTCCATTTATCAGCCTCGCAAAGTTCAGAATAAAAATATTCCAAGGTGAGGTAATGTACCGCGACATCGAGTGAGTTAATTTATAAAAGAATTAACTGTGTTTAGAGCAGTGGGAGAGAGGAGGGAGCCGCCTTCTCCAGCCGGCACTGGAGCAGCCCTACACCAAAATGTGGTGGTTTTGTGGTTCTAAGAAATGTTTTTCTGCTGGTACACGAGTTTTGTACAAGTTTGGGTGTTAAATGTGCAATAGGTGAAACTGCAGTGGGGCTGAAGCTCCATGGGCTGCTGGAAGCCACTGGTGCTTGGCAAATCCCATCAGCTGGAGCCCGGCCAGGCTGCCCAGCGTCCTTGTGCCCACTAATTAAGTAATGCTAATGAGGGCTTTGGGATGATAGCTGTCCAACTCCTGCCCATGCAGTGGCTGTGTCGGTAGCTCCAGCCCAGCCTGGGTGCAGGAGGGTTTTGCAGGCAGCTGTTGGGCTATGGAGCATCCCTGGGTGCCCTGGTGCTGCACCCCGAGCTGCCCCCTGGCCCCAGTGCCACCAGCAGCGACGCCAGGAGCCCCCGGAGAGCTTCCCTTCAAACGAATGTTTGCAAACAATTTCTTCCCTATCCGGCAGCTTTCGACTCCGTGTTGCAAAAGGCGTGAGCTGTCGCTTCAGCAGTCCATTTTTTAACATAATGATTTATCATAGATGAAGAAAATGAAACCGCTGGAGCAGGAGCGCGAGTCTGGGCGCTCCAATGGCCTCACGGAGTGCCACCAATGCTCCCCTCTGCCGTCTGCCATTAATTCCATCTCCGATTCAGTCCCCAAATTGCTTTGCCCAGAACTGAAGCTAAATACGAAAATCAATTAAGGAGGGAACTGGAAGCACAACGCCGAAGCACCGCGCTCCTTTCGAGCGCCCACATTAACATCTGCAGCGTGGTTTGGCAAAGGGGAGCTCGCACAAACCACGAGATCAATTTTCCAAGCCTGAGTGCTTGAGATTCTTCAAAGTTACTGAAGGCTCTGTCTCAGGGTAAAAATATAAAAAAGACAAGAAATCAATGCTGATAATTAATTTAACAGAATCTATTCGTTCTCTCTTCTCCCAGTCAATGCAAAGAGAAAATCATACAGTAGCTGAATTTTACATTTCCATAGAGATTGCGCCGGGACAAAATGAATAAGCGATCATAAATTACTTCAAAAGCTCCGCGGTGTTGTCGGGAGCGGGGCTTTTTAATTAACTGGAGGGATCCATCATCGCGAGGGGAAACCATCGGCACCGCCGTGTTCGGGCAGCCCCAGCCCTGGGGACACCGCGACTGCAGAGCTGAGCTCTGAGCTGGAGGGATGCCTGCTATTTGTTTTGGTGGGATGCCTGCTATTTATTTTGGTGGGGTGGCTGTTGTTTATTTTAGTAGGGTGGCTCTTATTTTGGTGGGGCGATTTTCTCCGCACTGTTTTCACCCGAGGCTCACGTTGCTGCGTTTATCTCGCTGCACAGACCCCGCACATCGTGCAAGGAGGAGCCAGGTGGGCTCTGCAGGGTCCCCGAGCAGCGCTGGGCTCGGACCGAGCAGCGGAGAGGAGCTGCCTTTAATTATTCAGAGCTCATCTTCCCTCCTGTTAAAAACAAATGGGAAGCGGATGGGTTTTAGTAATGAATCCCCAGAAGGGTACTTAGGTTTAAAGCAAAACCTGTCCAGTTAAATGTATCCTGTGGAAAGTGATTTGATTGCTCTCATCTTCCAGCTTCAATTTGGTGGCCGTGTTAGCATATTGCCGGCAGACGGGCTGTGCGGGGAATGGGAGAGATGGAAAATGAGGAAGAGAAATGATTTTGGGTGGGCCTGCCTTCGTGCCTCCATCGTTGGCTGGGCTGGAAGGGGCTGGGTGGTACCGTGGGGCGGTGGGATGTGCTCCTGGGGGGAAATAACATCAGATCCCATCAGATGAAAAAGAAAAAGAACACGACCAAACAAACCCCCTCCTTTGTAAGGATGGGAGGGATGCAGGGAGCTGTGCCCTCAGGGCCCCACACTTTGTGCTGGGCTGGGAACAAGCACCCCATGTGAGCCCTCACCTTTCCCTTTGCTGCCCTGTGCCATGGGGCTGGGCCAGACCCAGTGGAATCTGTTCCCCACCTGTTATGGAAGAAGGGGGAGTTGTGTTAATTACCCCAAATTGGTGGGTTTGGCGATGCGTGGGGTGATTGGGTGCTGGTGCTGCATGGGGAGCGCTCGGTCCCCTCTGTCCTAGGGCTGTCCCCAACACATGGCACGGCCGGGCTGCTCCCCATGGGCTGTCCCCAGCCCCAGGGATGGGTCCCACCGCTGCTCCCCACTCCGCTCACAGCAGAGCTGAGCCTCGCACCAGCTCTTCCCCTGTGAACAAATGAATCTCTTGGCAGATGATGCTTCTGTGATGGATATTGGCCCCGATCCGAGTAGGGCAGGCGATCATGTTCAATTACGTCTCCACAAGCCGGGGCTCAGCACCGGGGCTCGGGCTCAGCCCTCGGATGGGCTCAGGGCTGCTGAACACCTGGCAGCTGCTTGAACCCAGGCAGTTTCAGCTTGCTTTGTGCTAAACACTGTGTAAATGGTGTACGAAAATACACGAACGGGGGCTGGTGGAGGGTTATATTTCTTAGGGGGAAGCTGCTTTCCCTGTGTTTGGAGTTTTTGCTGGGTTCCTGCCCCCGGTTTTATTAGCTGCAGCCCCTCCATGTCTGTCACGGGGAAGGAAGGAGAGCACAAGTGACATTTTCAGGCCATGGACAAGGATCCCAGTCGTCACACAGCTCTGCCATTGCCTCTCTAAGTGAGTTTGCTGCTGGAACATGGGGGTGGAGCATCCCGGGGGTCCCCACTCCCATCGGCCACCACCCCCTGCCCTGTTTATCTGAGCTCATCTTTCCTGGATAGCCCTCAGCCAGGGCCTGCAGCAGCCTGCAGGGCTCTGAAATGTGGATCTCTCCACCCCGGGGGTGTTTGCTCATCCCTCGGGGGATGCTGCAGGGCAGTGCAGGAGCACAGCATTTCCCAGAGCTCTGGAGGATGCGCCTGCCCTGCAGCTGAGCAGCGATGGAAGCATGGCTGCAGGCACCGTGAGCTCGTGCTCTGCTTTCTTTGCACACAAATCCATGGGAAGAGGGAACCCACGCAGGGCTGGGGCTGGAGGGACCCCCAGGGGCATCACGTGGGGGTGGCAGCCCCAGCCCTGGTGCGTTCATTCTCCGTGCAGCACTCTGCCCTGAGGGCTCACACAAAGCACTTGTGGTTTCCTGGCACTCTCCTATAAAGCTGCGATAACACTGAGCATCCTTCAGTGCTACTCCCATCTTGTAGAGGAAGGGAAAAGCACCGAGTGTGCCATCAAAGTGGGGAATGAGCACACGTGGGTCCCTAATGCTGCCTGGAGGCGAGGAGGAGGAGGAGGTGGGGATGAAGCACACCCCCTTAGCAGCCCTGCACCCTGAACGCTGCGGGGTTTCCTCAAACAGGTGCTGTCAGGCTCCATAGCATCAGTGGGAAAGGCATCCAGCTTGGTGCTTCCAGGCAGCACTCTTAGCTCACATGCTGGGGGGCTGATCCTGCAGAATTTGGGGTGCTGAGAGTGCTTGGAGTGCAGCAAGTGGCAGCTCTGGGATTTGTCCCCATGTGTGTGACATCCACAGCATGCAGTGGTGGTGTGGAGCAGGGAGGGTGACTTGCAGGCAGGAGAGCTGCTAAAGGAAGGGATGCAGAACGGTGTGGTGAGGGTGAGGCCACGGGGACTCTCTACAGGAGCAGGGAGGAACCTTTCTGCCAAACCCGGTGATGGCCGCTGCTGTCCCCACTGCAGCCCTGGATGGGAGCGGGGCTGTCCCAGCCCGAGGTGCCCGTCCTGCCTCTCCCAGTGCGACCCACAGCGATCACCGGGCTCTGCCCCTTTGCTCTTCCCCCCCCACCTCCCCAGCTCTGCCCCTCCCCTCCAGCTCCCCAAGCCATTTCCCTCTGCCCGCACAGGGATTGAAATTGCTCGGCCCTCCCCCGTCTCCAGGCTCTGTAAGAGGAAAATTGGCTGCTGGCTCGAGGAGTGCAGTGCTAATGGAGTACGTGGTTTTCTCTGCCATCAGAACACGGGGTCAGGTGGGAGCAGCGGCCGCACAGATCATTATCGGTGCGTAAGGATGGCACGCGGTGACCTCCCTGCATGGCACATCCCTGCCTCCCTGCTCCCTTCCAGGGCTGCTCTGTGCTCTCCCGGTGCCTGATGGCTGCATATGGACGGGGAAAGCTGCAGCTCTGCCCCAGATGTCCCGTGGGGTGTTGGGCATCCGGCCCAGCCCGTGCCGGGCAGCTTCACCCTATGCTGAGCCCTTTGCAGGGGATTTACTCCGCTGCCATCAGCTCCATGCCCACTGCATTTCGGGGCACCAGGAGCTCTCAGCAGTGGGAGGGGTGGGGAGAGGGGCGGGAGGGCCCAGAGATGCGGGAAGGGCGGCTGTGCTGCAGCTGATCCAGGGCTGGGAGTGTTTATCTGTGCCTCTTTTAATGGTTGTGGTCACTGGAGCTCTCCTTTGGACGGGTGTTCAGGAAAACACCTCGGGCACGGGGCAGTCTGCAGGGAAGAGGCTGAAGCAGCCCTTGGGGAAGGGACGTGGGGATTGGGGGGGGTGGATGAGCCCCTTTGTGTCCCCCCTGTGCTGCTTGGCCCTGAGCTGCTGTGTGCACACACGGGTGCTTGCACAGCAGCACTGCATTCCCCAGTGCCCAAAAGCAACACGTGGGATGTTCAGCATCTGCAAGAGCTGAGCAGCACAGGGTGCTGCAGGGCTGGGGGTGAGGGGGGTGCCAGCCATCAACACCTCTCTGAACGAGTTCCACAAGCACCAAAATGTGAGATTTGTCCCATTAATGGTGGCAGGTGGTGATCGTATCCCCGGGTACCTTGGGGACACAGCAGCACAGGGCTGCCAAGCAGCAGCCCTGCTCATGATGGCTGTGAACCTGCAGCTCTGCACCCACTGCTCAGCTGCCTCTGGCCCAGCACAGCTCTTCTTGTGGCCATTTACTCTGGTTTCTGCCCTGATTTAACTCTGCAAACACAGCTGTGTGCTGCAGGGCTGTGAGCCCCACCGAGTGTATGCATAGGGTGGGGGCACGTCCTGCACCTTGGCCAGGAATGTTTTTCTCCCAGCATAAATTGCATGTGTGTGTATATAGGTACGTGTATATAAGTGTATATGTATGTGTTGATGGGTAGGTTTACAAGTTGCTATGCAATCATGCGCTGTAGAAAAGAGAAGTGTACTTTTGCAGGTAGAGAAACTGAGGCACGGAGGGGCTGCCTTGCACCTGGAGTCACGGGGAGGACAAATGAAGTCCTCCTCCCTTGTACTCAGCTGCTGCAGTGAAGGAGCAGGCTCTGGGCTCACCCTGCTGCCAGCCCTGCCTGCATGGGGGCTCAGATTGGGGTGCCCAAACCACGTGTGACGGTGCCCGGGGTCCCTCCCTCTCAGTCCCAGCATTGCTGCCATCGGCAGAGGACGTGTGCGTTGCACCGAGCCCGTCTTTGTTTCCAGGCCCCTTTGCAAGTGGCTGCAGGGTGGCAGTTTGCTCTCTGCTCACCTCCTGCGCCAGGTGCAGCGTGAGCCCCTTTGTACGGAGCTGCGTGGGTGCGGGGGGGTTTCTTTATTTGCCAGGTACATTTCTTTGTGTGATCTCATTTGAAGAAAGGATTTCTCTCCAAATGAAATCTGCATGGGCTCTCATGGGGACAGAAAGCAGCGGAGTGAATGAGGACCTGGATTGGGGGTTTTGTTCTGTTTTCTGCTTTTTCCTTTATTTCCATGAGGAATGAAAGAAGCATCACAGCCACAAAGGCAGCGGTTCCTGGAGCAGAGCCACGCTGCTCCGACACTGTGTTCCCCTGAATGATGAGAAGCAAAAGGGGAAGAAAAAAAAAAAAAGAAAAAGAAAGAATTCCAGCAGCCACCACTGCTGCTCCGGCATCGCTAATCCAACAGCTGAGGGTTTATTTGTACTGAGTAAGCTGAAGTGAGCAACTTAATTCCCCTTTAATTCTCTTCAGAAGGGCTCGGAAAGCTTAATAGCTGTTTTCCTGCATGAAATTAACTCTGACTCAGCCCCCAGCTTCCCCGTGCTCTGTGTGTTTGGATGGGGCTGGGTTTCGTTACCCCTTCCCAGCAGTGGGGTCAGCCCCCATGGGACAGCCAGGGCTCACCCAGTGCATCCCTTAGGAGCCCCCCCGGCCCCTATGGCTCTGGAAGAGTTGAACACACCACAAACCCCATCGTTATTTACAGCATCTCCATGAGTTATTCCAACCCACCCACCAGCCTCCATCCTGCCCTGCCTCTCCCCAGCTGATGAAATGAAATATCTTTTCATCAACGAGCGTTTTCGGGTTGATTTATGGGCATCAGCGCTGCCGAGCACTCTGCACTCTGGATGCTGTTTGCTAGGACAGACAGGGACTGGAAATGGCACCTGTTGTGTTTGAGGAACAGCAGAGCATGGTGTNAGGGACAACAGAGCATGGAGTGGCTGGGGGCCAGGTGGTGCAAATGGGGAGGAGAAAAGGGAGCCCAGATTCATTGAAGGGTTGGCAGAGAGTGGGGTTTTCACCCTCCTATAGCTAACATCCCTGATGGGCACCCTACAGCTAGAGGTATTTGGCAACTTGGTGTAAAGCACCTTTTTTTCTTTTTCTTTTTTTCTTTTTTCTTTTTTTTTTTTTACTAGGAAATCATAGTTACAGGAGATGTTTGCAGGGGTTTGCAGGTTCGTTCTGATGGTGTTTGGTTGGAAGCTGGGGCGCTGGACCAGGCTTTGCCCAAACAACCACCCATGGTGGCAGATCGCTTTTCACACAGAGTTTAAAGCTGTCTTTCCACCAGTGAGAGATGGAACTGCTGTCCTCAGCTCAGCACATTGCTGGGATGGAGCAGCACCTGGATGTGATGGGGCAGCACCTGG
>WBMW01002723.1:410866-427394 GCA_013396635.1 Penelope pileata | reverse complement strand
GGGGCAGCACCTGGATGTGATGGGGCAGCACCTGGATGTGATGGGGCAGCACTGGACACGATGGGGCAGCACGTGGATGTGATGGGGCTGCCCCGCAGTCCCCACAGCTGCCCCTTTCTGCACGCCAGCGAGCTGCTCCCAGTAACCCCCCCCAAGAACTGAGTTCTCTCCGCTATTCCCACGCATTTATCACTTCCCAGGAGCTGTTACCCCCTGGCCGAAGGCTGCCGAGAGCTCAGCATCGGCGCTGGGGGGCCCGGCCCCCCCCTGCAGTGCTCAGCCCTTGGCCCCGGGGTCACCGCAGGGCCTCGGAGCCGGGGGGTCCCGCACCCCATCGGCAGCCTCCGCTGACACCTAGCGGCCGCGGGGCACCGCGCACCGCGCTCGGGGGACAGCGCTTTTCCCCCTATTTCTTCTCTCTTCCCCCTCTAATTTTTAAATATACCGGCACACCTTTGGTGCCTGTGGGTCCCATATTTCTTCCCGCTCCTCCAGCAGCGCGGCTGCACGGGAGGGGTTTGAAGCAGGCTGCACCACGAGCACCCTATCCCTTTCCCAGCGAAAGGAACAGAAAGTTTTGGCTGGGTGGGACCGCGGGGGCCAGCTTGCATACACCGTGCTGCTGGGGCAGAGAGCTGCAAAAGGAAAAAGGCAGAAGCAGGAGAGGTGAGGTGGGGGGGCTGGGAAGCCCTGGCTGCATGGAGAAGGGTCTGCTCCTCGGGATGAGGCTGCTCTTGTTGTCCCAAGGACAGGGGCTGATGTTCTGCACCTGCAGTTCCATTTTGCCAGGCCTGAGCCATGCAGCCACCCTGCCCCATCCCCCCCTTAGCACTGCCCACAGGTGATGTGGTTCTCAGGCCTGGGGCTGACCCTGGGGGTCTGGAAAAAGCGTTTTTCCACCAAAAGAGCCAAATCTGGTTCACTTTGATGCAGCCAAAATCTGATTTTACCTCTTTTTTGTTTTGTTCTTTAATCAACACAGGTCTGAACTTTCCTATTGAAGTGACACAAAGCCCAGCTCAGCCTGCACGCTGCTGAGCATCGCTCATACTGTAACATGCTATTTCATAGGAATCCTGCTGGTTTTTTTTCTTCCTTCCCCTGAATGTCCTTATCATGGCCCAGGGCGATGTGTGTGTGCAGAGAAGCTCCTCTGCTCCCACCTCCAGCACCTGCTGCACGAGGTCAGTCCACGGGCCCTGGAGGCTCTCACCGCTTCCAGACCCCATGGGAGCACAGCTGGGTGGCCCGGCCATGCTGTGCTGCAGGGCTGGCACAGGGACCAGCGGCCTGGGGGTCCCCATCCTGCCTCAATGGCAGGAGGAGCATGGAGAGGGGAGCCCGGCGTGGCTCCAATTTGTGCTGGGATGACACAAAGGTGAAACTCCTGGAGGAGCTGGGACCTGCCTGGGCAGCCCAGGAGCTCTTGTCCTGTGTCCCCATGTCTCAGTGTCCCCATTCTAGGGGGTGGCTGCCCCCCCCCGAGGACCACAGCCCCTCCGGTCAGCGCTCGGCATCCAGCTCTGCCATCAGCCACACAGCACATGACGGACCCCTGATTTACAGGGCTGATTTTCAAGGAAATTAACTCTGGGGTGGGTCTGAAGCCAAGAGCTAAAACATTTCTGTGCTAACAGAAGAGGGAGAAGTTTGCCAAGGCAGTGGGAGCCAGCAGCAGCTGGCAGGCGTGTTCCATCGCTCTCGGCAGTCAGAGCCCAGCGTCCTAACACCCAAGGTGCTCAGAGCTCAAAGACAAATGCTATTTTAATGGGATAACACGGCTGTGGTATTTATTTGAGGCTCATGCTTTGCACAGAGGCTGTTTTCCCCGTTTCTCTTTTCTCCTCACCACTGGGCTGAAGAGAACAAAAGCCTGTGATCTCCAGCTGATGGAGCAGAACAGAGAAGCCTCAGGTGCCTCCCGAGCTCTGATGGGGCAGTTCCATTCTCCCAGCTCATCTCTACCTGCAGGTCCATGCCAGGGCTCATCATGGGATTTGGGGGGCACAGAGTCCCATTCCAGTGCCCGAGCAGTGCTGTGTTTCCCTGGGATGAGCCTTCCCCAGCCCTGCACACTGTGGATGCTGCCTGGTGCAAGCAGTGCTGGAAGGGCTGAGCATGAGCAAAGCGGTTTTCCCCATCTCCTCAGGTGTCACTGTAGCTTTCAGTGCTAATTATTGCGTGTTTGAATTCATCCGTAACTGATATAATCTTCAAAGCTTGAACATGTCTTGATCTGATGCTTCCGTTGTTGTTCCCTTTCCCTTTGAAGTCCTGCGTGGGTGCCTCGGGGACCCCCCGGCCATTGCTGTGTTTGCTTTCCATCAGCGTGCTTTGTTTCCCACAAACAAACAATACCACAGTGCTTTCTCCTTGGAAACTTCTGTACGTTTCCAAGAAGAGAAGGTGAAAGCATGATTTAGCAGAAGCTGAATTCCTCAGTGCCTTTCCCCCTTTTGATCCGGTCGGCGTGGAGCTGGGGTGTCACCAGGATGTCCCCGCAGGCGCTGGGGGCCAGGTGACACCGCGGTGCACAGCACCGACCCCGTGCCCGGTGCCTGTAGGGAACAGCAGCGCATGTGGGATCATTTTTCTGCTTCTTCTCTTTGCTCCCTGCTGGAGCTGATTTATCCCTGCAGCTCGCGCAGCTACATCCGAGCGGGGCATGTCTCGCTGGTGTATTACAGGAGATCGCTGTAAATTATCGCTTCTTGGTGTCAGCCAGAGCCCGACACAGCCCATAAAGCTCTCTGGATGTGTTATTGCGCTGGAGTGTGGCACCGAGCTGCTGGCGAGCAAGGCCCGAGGGGAGAGGCTGCCAGCTCGAAGGGTGGGCTCCAACCCAGCGTGCCCCGTCCTTGTCCCTGGGGTCACCGATGGGCTCGGAGCAGGACGCAGCCACGGAGGGGACAGACCCATCCCAGCCCACCCCGAGGCAGCTCCTGCAGCACCCATGGGCGGGCAGAGCACCCACAGCATCCGCTGGGTGCTTGCGGCTGCAAGAATTATCGGCATTATTATTTATTAATGACCATCCCCGAGCGTGGAATCAGCAAGATTTAAACCCAGAGGTCTCGGGGTGGGAGCACAGCCCGCTCCATGCGTTATCTGCAATGATGTGAGCACGGGGCGGGGGCAGAGAGGAGGGGCTCTCACGAGAGCCACAACAACCGGACCTTTAATTTAAAACTATCCTTCACTGACTCGAGCCTCGCCCCTGCAAGCCCATATTTTATTTCCCCCTGTGCAGCAGTA
The DNA here is from genome assembly GCA_013396635.1 of Penelope pileata. Lineage (NCBI taxonomy): Eukaryota > Metazoa > Chordata > Aves > Galliformes > Cracidae > Penelope > Penelope pileata. Next base: position 424,139 of record WBMW01002723.1, on the reverse strand, counting down.
ATCAGGAGGTAACAAGGGAGAAGGGGAAACGGATTGTCTTCCAGCTCTATCTGCCTGATTTTGGGGCCGTAAATTATAGATATATATGGTACAAAGGAGTGCCGGGATATTAATTCCTGTTGTTGAAAATCACAGCCCCTCTGCTTTAATTTACTGCTAAATAATAAATGACATTGTGAGATGCTCTGCAAAGATAGAGACGCCCGAGTAAATCAAAGAGCTCATAAGCACTTACGGATCAGTCTATCTTGCATGTGTACTTAAGTGGTTATATTGTTCTCGCAAAGCAGAAACAAGCGGGCGTTTAACCGATGCTATCTGCCAAAATAAGGGATGAGCCCGTGAATCAAATGGCTTCCTGCAAATACCCGTCTGCATGTGCAGAATCACAGGAGTGGTGCTTCAGGGGCTCTAAGCCACGCTCAGCCCCAAAGCTGCCCGGCCATGGGCAGGGAAGGGCAGGGGTTTGCGTGGGGCCCTGCCAGGCAGAGGAATGCTGTGTGATTTTCAGAGTGGCTTTGGCTGGCTCTCACCCCTCCCATCCAGCTCCTGAAGTGATTTTCTCCCCCAGAGCTGCTAAATGTTTGGAGGGAGAGGTGGGAACTCTGTCCTCCTGCTGTCCTGCTAAGGCAGGGATCAGTGTGCTTGCAGACAGCTGTTATCCCCAATATCTGAAGGCCTGGTAAGTGTCTTGCAGAGCTGATTGCCTCCCGCTGTGTTTGTGGGAGGACAGAGTCGTGTTGGCATCCTGCCCTGCAGGCACACCTACAGCCAAGAGCCATCAGCTCTGAGACCCAGCCATGCCCTGGGAGGCACTGGCACCCACAGAGGATCGGGAGCAGAGGAGCTGCTGCTGGGAGTAATGCTAGGAACAGCCGAGTTCTGCACTGTTCATTTTGTGTTTCAGTTGGCGGGAGCATCCCTGAGAGCCTGGCAGAGCTGGGTACCACTGGCCTCATTGTGCCTCATCTCACCAGTAAGAGAACGTAAGAGAGGCCAAAATAAATTTTAAAGCATGCTCAGGACTTCCTGCACTGAAATATTCTTCTCTTTCACAGATATCTGGAGAAGCTCCAATGGCAGCAGACCCTGTGGCAGCTTTTTCCCAGTGGGTGCAGACCCCACAGATGAGCTGCAAACCCCAAAGCAGATGATGGTTTCCAAATGCTGGAAATCTGCAACCAAAGAGGCCAGAAAGCGCCGAGTCCCTGCTCACAGGCATCTGTGCTCCTTGCCATGGAGCTGATGGCCACGTGTCCCATGGTTCCTCCTGTATTGGGATGGGAAATGGTCCCTGTCCCCCTTTGCTGTGCTGCAGATGAGGAGGATCCGACCCATGCTCCTGCTATTTTGCTTTGCTAACGCTGTTGAAAGACAGGGCAGCTCCAATTTGCCCAGAGCCGCTCAGTAGCAACATGGCACCGCAGGGAAGGTCTGTGCAGAAAACGATGTTTGACAGTGAAAGCATTTTGCTGGAGCACAGCATGAGAAAAACAAATTACTACGGTATAAACGAGCAAATCCATCATCAGAGGGAAAAGGAAGGGAGAATTGGTTTAAGGATCCACGTACGAGACTGTGACAGTAATCATATAATGGCTCTTTAAATGTCAAGGGGGATGAGCATGGTTTAATAGCAACAGAAATGCTGCCAAGCTGGGCGACGTGTAACAGAGCAGATGGATGGATAGATCCACCTATTACCTGCTCCCTGGAAAAAAAAGGAGGGGGAGATAATTCAGGTTTATGCTTGATCTAGTGTGCAAATCTCAGAGAGGTAATGTTTCCTTTAACCAAAGGAAAAAAAAAAAAAAAAGAACTAGTTTGTTTTCAGAGCCAGACAGCACAGGTTCAGAGGTACACACGAGATGCACAGCACTGAAAGCTGGCTGCAGCCCTGGCAGCGAGGGGAAGGGAAGCACAGGGCCGTGGGTCAGAGGGCTCTGCACCGCGCTGCGGGCACCTCCCGGCACCGCTACGGGGTCTGAAACGGAGCACGAGGAAAAAAGTACACTGAGCATTGCTGCATTCCGTACCAAACAGCTCGGGAACACCTGGGCTGGGTGGGGACAGAGGGCAGAAGGGACGGGGGTGGTACCCTGAGAAAGGTGGTGGAGGCTTTGCAAACTGAGCTCCCCAGATCCGTGGGTATTTACGTTTCCATGCATGGCAATCCTGTGTGACTGTGACCCCTGGGTTCACTGGAAGCTGAGGATGTTCCTGGGTGTTTGTGGTGCACTCTGTGTATTCATGAGCCCTGAAGCAAGAACAGCTGCTGACAAACCCAGGCGCTGACCTGCAGGCTCCTGTGTGCCCACAGCAGCAGGAAGCTGAGCCCTGCCAGCTGCTCCGTCTGCGTGGGTCAGGCACAGAGCTGCAGCGGCTGGCAGGGACCTCTGGAGATGGGGCCCAACCCCTGCTACAGCAGTTCTCTACAGCAGGCTACCCAGGGAAGCATCCAGGTGGGTTGTGGATGCCTCCAGAGAAGGAGACTGCACCGCCTCTCTGGGCAGCCTGTTCCCGGGCTCTGTCACCCTCACAGTGCAGAAGTTTTTCCTCACCTTCAGCTGGAACTGCCCATGTTCCCATTGGTGCCCGCTGCCCCTCATCCTGGCACTGGGCACTGCTGAGAAGAGCCTGCCCCGTCCACTTGCCTCCAGCACTTCAGATATTTATAAGCACTGATCAGACCCCTTCTCCTCTGTCTCTTCTCCAGCAGAACAGCCCCGGGCTCTCAGCCTTTCCTCATCAGGGGGATGCTCTAGGGCCCCCCATCTTTGGAGCTGGACTCTCTAGAAGTTTCCTGCCTGCTTGGAACCAAGGAGCCCAGAACAGGGCCCCACTGCTCCACACGAGGCCTTGCCGGGGCAGAGCAGAGGGCGTGAGGGCTGTGTCTGCATTTTGCAAAAGGTCTGCTGGAATGTGTCACTGCAGAACTGCAACGAAGCGCTCATTCCTTTTTGATCAGCTCTTGGGGAGGAAGATCTTGTACGGNGGGGACAGAGGGCAGAAGGGACGGGGGTGGTACCCTGAGAAAGGTGGTGGAGGCTTTGCAAACTGAGCTCCCCAGATCCGTGGGTATTTACGTTTCCATGCATGGCAATCCTGTGTGACTGTGACCCCTGGGTTCACTGGAAGCTGAGGATGTTCCTGGGTGTTTGTGGTGCACTCTGTGTATTCATGAGCCCTGAAGCAAGAACAGCTGCTGACAAACCCAGGCGCTGACCTGCAGGCTCCTGTGTGCCCACAGCAGCAGGAAGCTGAGCCCTGCCAGCTGCTCCGTCTGCGTGGGTCAGGCACAGAGCTGCAGCGGCTGGCAGGGACCTCTGGAGATGGGGCCCAACCCCTGCTACAGCAGTTCTCTACAGCAGGCTACCCAGGGAAGCATCCAGGTGGGTTGTGGATGCCTCCAGAGAAGGAGACTGCACCGCCTCTCTGGGCAGCCTGTTCCCGGGCTCTGTCACCCTCACAGTGCAGAAGTTTTTCCTCACCTTCAGCTGGAACTGCCCATGTTCCCATTGGTGCCCGCTGCCCCTCATCCTGGCACTGGGCACTGCTGAGAAGAGCCTGCCCCGTCCACTTGCCTCCAGCACTTCAGATATTTATAAGCACTGATCAGACCCCTTCTCCTCTGTCTCTTCTCCAGCAGAACAGCCCCGGGCTCTCAGCCTTTCCTCATCAGGGGGATGCTCTAGGGCCCCCCATCTTTGGAGCTGGACTCTCTAGAAGTTTCCTGCCTGCTTGGAACCAAGGAGCCCAGAACAGGGCCCCACTGCTCCACACGAGGCCTTGCCGGGGCAGAGCAGAGGGCGTGAGGGCTGTGTCTGCATTTTGCAAAAGGTCTGCTGGAATGTGTCACTGCAGAACTGCAACGAAGCGCTCATTCCTTTTTGATCAGCTCTTGGGGAGGAAGATCTTGTACGGGTCGCAGTGGTTTCCTCCTGGTGGGCTGTCTGTGCCGAATGTCTCGGAGGGACCCTTGTGACTTGCAGGGACCTTTGTGACTTGCAGGGACCCCTGTGACTGATTTGCACCTCTGGCCATGCTGAGGACCTCCCACACTTCAGCCATGAGCGGAGCTGCAGAGGCACTGAACACCACAAACAGGGGCCTCGAAAACCACACACAGGAAATCAGATCTAAATATTGATTTAGTCCACATCAATGTATGTGCAGTGACAGCCCCTGGCAATCCCAGCCTCTGAACCCTCTGAATACAGGGATTTAATGCTTGTGTGCCTTTTCCAGAAACTCAGGACTGAAAACCAAAGCTTTGTTACGCGCACCGGGGCTCGGGGCCCAACCCCGGGCCTGGCTCGGGCCTCGGGCTGTTGCCATAGCGACGCCGCGCGGGCCGCCTGCTCCTTTAAGGAGGCTCTCGGAGGCCGGAAGTGCTTCAGCGAGGCGCTCTGCTTTTCTCTTTGTCTCGGTGGTCTTCCTGTCCTTCTGCTTCCGGCTCTTGGCGCTGCGCGGAGCAGCGTGGCGGGGGCCAGGGGTGGTCGTGGTGGGGGAGTTATAGTGGGAGATGGTCGTTGTATGGGGAAGGATTATATGGCGNAGGGCATGAAATGGGGAGGTGAAGGCTCGAGCAGGGCTGGGGAGTGGGGTTCATGGGGGTGGAACTGGGCACGGTGGGTGCTGTGGGGCAGTGGGGTGCCATGGGACAGGGGGGTTGGGGGGAGTGAGGACCGGGAGGGCAGGGTATGGGGGCAGGCGGGCAGCCAGTGCTCCCTGAGCTTTGTGTGCCGCAGGATCTGTGCTGGGGGTCACCTCTGGAGGAGCCACCGCCCTGACCCAGGACTGAAGGCTGCGTGGGAAGGCAGCATTCACCAGGTGAGTGGGCATGAGGCAAGCCCAACACTCTTGTGCACCCTCCCTGGGTGGGCTGCAGCCCTGCAGGAGCTCTGGGTGCCCACTGCTCCCGTGGTGGCCTGGGGACAGGTGGGCGGAGGGCCTGGGGACGGCCACTGGCGGCTGCGTCTCAGCCCGGTGCCTGCTGGCCTCACCCGCGCCCCAGATCAACCCCTGCGGGCTGCCCGCTGGGTCCCTCTGTGCAGTAACAGGTGTGAGCATCCATGCAGCTTTTTGGTGGTCATGTATGATACTGCATACAACGGGTTGCTGCCTTCAGCCAAGGGAAAGGACTCATATAACTTCTGGGTTAATTTCTGTAATGGATACTGCATCATTTAAAAGCTGTCTTGTAGAATCAAATCAACCTTGCCCTTCCGTTAGGGGCAGGTTTTACAGACATGGAAGGTGGGACATAGTGACATTGCTGATATATTTTCCCCCTTGATTTAACACAGGTACTATCCGAATTCCCAGACTTTATTTCCCAGGTAATAGGGAAATAACACTGATAGGCTGGGCTCTTTGCTTGAGCAAAGCAAGGTTTAGTTGGAAGCTGTGTACTTTGCCCTCATTATGTCTGTGCTTTCCTTTAGTGTTGACTTTTCTCCTAGAGCCAAGGAGTTCAACTGAGGTCCCAGCTGAGGCACCTGTGTGCTCTCACAGGTGTGGGGCAGGCCTGGGCTGTCAGCCTGGCACCAAAACAGTCTGAACTTCTGAAAAAAATGATTCTCCACCACCAAAAATGACACTTATTTATTCATTTTAGTGTCAGGTATTCTGGTGTCAGTCTGGTGCTTGGCACTGGTGTGCTTTTACCATTTTTCATGGTCAAAATGCTATAGGGGAGGATTTTAAAGAGAGCAGGGGGTGGGATGCTGTTTTTCTGAACAGTTTCAGTAGATGCTGGTGCGAAGAAGATGGGTCCATGTAGGGCAGCAGTCTCTAGGTTTAGCTGGATTTCTTTCTAAACCCCTGACTTGGTAGTGTGCTCTGTTTAAAAAGCATTGCACGATGCTTTGTGCTTAGACAATCTCCATTTGTGTGTGAGCTAGAGCCAGGGGGTGTTCCTGGAAAGCCTTTGGGCTTTCATATGAAGCCTGCCTGGGATCACAAGAGGAGCTGAGGTGTCGTTTTCATTGCTACAACCAGCCAGCAACAGGGAATGCCAAGTTCAGCACGTTGTTGAGATGTTGAAGCCCATCTCATTTTGCAGTAAGGGATTTGAGTACAGGTGCCACATGTTCAGCAGGGCCCAGGAGCAGGCAGAGGCTCCTGGGGAGCAGCACGAGTTACTGGGTGCCTGCAGACTTGGGGCACTTCCAGCTAACTGCCAGCAGCTGTTTGTGTGCGTGGGGCTGGCCTCGATGGCTGTGCCCAGGGGAAGGTCCTGCCTGGAGGTGTGGGTAGGCATTAGGTCCTGTGGCCCTCTTCCACAGCAGGATTGAAACCAAAGCCTGTATGAGTTTAGGATTGGAAAGTAACTGTGTTCTTAAATGACACACACCTTTGGCAAAGTGTTTGTTTCATCAATGTCAGACAGAAACACATGTTCAGAATAACCTTGATTCAGTCCAGCTTTTTCAGGCTGCCTGCAGCTCTCTAAGCTTGCAGGGCAAATGGAGACAGTGCTCCCCAGCACAGCATGCAGCAGATGGGCATGAGAGCTTATCATTTTTTCTCACCTGTATCAGCTCTATTTTCCTTACAGGCCTCACCTAACATAACAAGTACTGTCCCTTACACAGAACTGTAGCAGTGATGCAGTTTAACATCACCCTTCCTGTCCTTTGTGGCCTGTGAGGTCAATTTCCTGCCTCTGGAATGACTCCAGCCAACCATGACAGCTGTGCTCAGATTCAGATGGGCAGTGGCTGAATGGTGATGGAGTTTCCAGCAGCACCTGGGGGAGGGAGGCTGACTGAGGCTTACAGACAGCAGCTTTCCAGTGTACGTGTCAATAACTCCTTAATGCTTGCTGCTCTGTGTGTAGGTGTTCCTGCTGACCCCGGAGCGGCTGCTGAGTCTGCACTCTGCCAAGGTAACTGAGCTGAGCTCTGCTCTCTGCTCACCAGATGCAAAGCTGCGTGCTTTGAATTTCCAACCAGTCCCCTCCCTTTCTGCTCTGGCTTCTGTTAAATTCACCTGGGCAGAGCTGTCTGACAATGTCAGGCTGCAGTTAGAAAACATTTCACTTCTGTACTGCTGCAGACTGACACCCTTTGTTCAGCTTATTACTGGAACAAGCATTTCCCTTTCCCTTCACGAGTGTCACTCTTCCCTGGGTTACAAATTGGTGTTTTCTGTCACTGGTGCTGTCAGAACAAAGCATCTGGATCACCCCAGATAGGGTGATTGCAAATATCCTGATCTCTGCACCTGGAAAATGAGCTGTAATTATCCTTTAAATGCAAAAATTTATGTGACTGTATTCCAAACCTGTCAGGTTTCCAATAAAGGAGAGAAAGTGGGTTACAAGGCAGAAAAATACCTTTTAAGCTTGAAGAATTTTTGTTTTTAAGTTATTTGTCTGAGTGAGGGTTTTCCTGTCAACTAACTTTCAAGGAACAAGGCACTTTTTCATTCCAGTGAGTGTGCAGTGGAACCATTTACAAGAGGGCCCTGGCTGCAGCACGCTCTGGTGCCCTGGCACACGCGCTGAGCAGCTCTGACATCTGTGCAGCTTTCCCGGCAGTATGCTTGTTCTGCTTGAATGTCCTGGTTGTTTTTTTTCAGGTAGCTGAGGTGAAGATCTTTCTGCATGGTGATGAGAATGCTGCCCTTGGGATTCAGTTTGATTATACCTGGATGATCTCTTCAGGTTCTAGCAGGTATTTTTGCCTAAGTAGGTGATAAATGTGAATAAAATCCAGTTCTCCAATCTGACTGTCTCTTTATTTAATCCCTGCTATTACACGTGAACAAAGCAGAGAGGATTTTAACATGCTGGAGGTGTGCATATAGGCAGGTAGGCACGTAAATCTCTCCTGTGCTGACACCTGTCTCCAGGGCAGTCATGCTGGAGGTGTGTGGTGCTCACTAGGTGTGATGCTTCCAAGATCTGTAGGAGCAATTCAATCTTGGCAGTCGCTAGAGCAATTCTGAAGAATATGGGAGCGTCTTCACAGTGTGCCACGCTCTTATCTCCACTAGAGGGTGTGAAGGTCTGCGGAACGGCTGCACTTCGTTGGAACTGGGAGGCTTTATTCATTTAATCAGATCTGCAGGCAGGAAGGCTGTGGCAGGATTACATTCCAGTTGAAAAACTGTGCGCTGTGTGTTGGCAGCAGCCCAAGTTACATCTCCTTTATATAACTCATCAGCTGCACTCGCTGTGAGGCCCATGTGATGCTCAGCCCTGGCCAGCGTGCATCCTGCCCTGCTCTGAGGCAATGTGAGCGTGTGGCCGGGGGGAGGCAGCTCTGCTCTGTGTTTGGTACCGCTCCTGAGTTCCCTTTCCTTTCATCTGAGTTGTAAAATCTGCCCTTGCTAAGAAAGCAGCAAGTCTTGAGTTTTCATGTACACTGCAAAGAGCCTGGCCTCTAGGTTTCTTTTTGTAGAGGGAATTTCCACTGAATTTGCAATATTCCCAATCCAAACCTAGCCTGAGGCTGGTGTGCTTTGGAGCTGTGCTGGCTGCTGCGCTGACACAGGCTGTGAGTGTGCTTTCCCTGTGCTTGGTGCTTATGGTGGCCATGCTGCTCCTTCACTGAGTACAGAATTTCTTCCTTGCTGAATTCTGCCTCAAAGGGTTGTACTCAGAACGAGCCCAACCTGGCTCTGCTTCTGAGCGATGCTGCCTTTGTTGAAGCAGTCAGTGCTTGGGAAGAAGCATCCAAAGGAGCAGCGGCTGACTCCCTGAGCAATCCATTGCTGCAGCTGGAGATGCAGAGCAGCATCTGCCCTTCTGCTGGTACTGAATAGCTCAGTGGGCACCTAAAGCCCTCTGCATCTGAGAGGGGAGCGGTTCCTTCGCCTGCCTGGGCTGGAGGCTTGCTGGGGAGCAGTGGGGTGGCAGCCACACGTGAGTGCTGATGGTGAGGAAAGGTGGCAGTGCCTGGAGGAAGGGCACTCCTGCAGTGGCTTTTCATGATCTGCTTCATTTTCAAGGAAACTGCATCTGTTTGACCTCGTGGCTTCTGCAGAAATATTAATGTGCTCTCTGGAGATTTTAATTCGGAGTAGGTCAGCAAGAAGTTGATTGCTATGTTCCTTTAAAAAAAAGTGTTGTTTTTTTTTTCCCAGCTTCTGCTGGGAGCTGCTGTGTCACAGTCATGTGCACATGACTGCAGAGCGCAGCCCCAGCTCGCCCTGGTCCATGCTGGAGAAGCAGTGCAGGGCTGGAGCCGGGGGCTGCACTGAAGGGCTGCTTGGGCAGGAGCCTCTGCGTGCAGCTAACCCCAGGCTGGGCATGCTGAGGGCTCTGCCTCCACCACGGAGAGTGGATTAGAGGTCGCAAACATCCTTAATTTGAGGAAAGCATGACGGGCTTGGAGAAGTGGGTCACTTGTGTATTTGGGGCTCTGGAAATGGCAAATCATGCTTAAGTATCTCATTTGCTGATCCGCTGGAGTGACTCAAACTGTGCTGTAAAAGTAGGGTATGGATGTTGGGTGCTGTGACCCCACGTCCCCCTCTGGAGCCCTGCATGGGGTGGGTGTGTTTATCAGTCACCCCTGGGGTTTCCCTACAGCCTGAAGCTGCTGTGAGCCTTTCAGATAGCAGCTGGGAATTTAGTGCTGTGACAGAAGGGTAAGCAAACATCCCAGCCTGTAAGCACCAGTATCACATGAAGAACCCTGCTTGATTTTCCCAGAAGTGTTGCCCTCTGGTTGGGCAAATCCCTGATGTGGTCAGCACTGGGCTGGCCCAGGAGGGAAAGTGTTTCTAACCTGGGTCTGCGAGGTGCTGGTCCCTTCCCCTGGCTGTGTGGGTAGCTCACGTGCTGGGGGTGATGCTGAACACGTGTGGCTGATGGGGAGCAGGGGTGTGACACGTCTGAAGTCAGGGTACAGCTGCAGCTGGCTGCCTAGGCTGACAGCAGAACCCCATGGGTGTGTGTGGGGCAGGGCCTCCCGGGTGCAGCTCTGCAGGGACAGCTCTTCCCTGGCCAGGAAGGAGCAAAGTGCTTGGGCCTCTGCACGGCCCAGTGGTTCTGTAGGCACAGCCCCACGGTCTGAGCATGACACAGTGTTTGGAGGAGCCCCACTGAAGCTGTGCCCTGCCACAGGGTCGAGCCGTGCCCTTGTTTGTGCCGTGTGCAGGATGTGTTGTGCTGGATGTGCTCCCTGCCCTGACGCTGTGCCAGGAGGTAGCATCTCACATGGAGCTGGAGGGAACATCCCTTCAGCATGTCACAGCCTGGGGCCCTCCTGCAGCTCTTCATCCACCTCTGGCTCCATCCCTCTGCTTGGAAACAGCTCTGTGGGCTGGAGCAGCACTAACCCCTTGGGCGTTGTGCTCTGCCCTGCAGCAGCATCCCGACAGCTCCCCCAGACGCAGCAGCCCTGCAGGGCTCCCTCTGCTCTTCTGTGCTGCTGGGCCACAGGGTGCCTGCCAGCCCATCTGTTTGTTTCCTCCCTGTCCCTAACACCTCTCCTCCCATTGCTGTGGGAATGGGCAGCAATGGGCAGCCTCGCTGGGGCAGCCTCTGTTTTTGAGCAGTGAGGTCACACTCCCCTTGTCCCATGGATTGGAAAAAACTCTGGAAAAAGCTCTACCCGTTGTGCATTGTGTTTTTTGCGTGGGAAGTTGAGCTTGACCATCAGCTCTCCCGCAGTGTAAACCTGAGCACAGAGTTGCAGTCTCCTCTCATTTCTAACCACAGGACTAGGTTTTCCCATGGCTTCTTGATTAGGGTAAGGTCCTGCTGGGCCCCACCAAGCCTGCCTGGTGCTGTCAGGCACACAGCAGCATCCATGGGGATCCACTTGGCTTCTCAGCCCATTCAGATAGCGAGCTGCTTTGGCAAAGGAGGAAAAGGAGGAAAATCAGTTCTGGGGAGGTGGCGTGGGCTGTCAGCTTCTCTCCAAGCTGGCTGTGAGCCCAATGGCTTTGCTCAGCTGGGGCAGACCCTGCAGGTCCTCAGGTGCTGAGGTGGGAGATGTCTTCGGAACCGGCTGCCCTGCTTGAGCTTGGTTCAAGCCAGAGGCAGCCTCCTTCCCTGATGTTCCATGCCCAGTCGGTCCTCCAGGCAGGGCTATGGGGAGTTGTTCTCACTGCCAGAATGAGTGGTATCCTCTTAAACCACACATCCAGGCTGCAGAGCCCTGGTCTGAGCATCTCCTGCATCCCCAGGCTGAGGGATGCTGCTTGAGTGCAGCAGGGATGGGGTGTGATGGTGTTGGGATACTGCCAGTGTAAAAAAAAATAAAAATAAAAATAAAATAAAGCTCTGAATTTGGCCTGATCTGGGTTTTTCAGTGGTGGTACTTCCTGTGGGATAGAAAATCCAGGTTTGGCCACAGCGTCGTAAAAGATGTGTGAAGCTGTGCTGTTTTGCTGTGTGCTGTACCCCGGTGACTCGAGCCCTGCTGGGAGTTTTCTGCATTTCAGGTCACTCCTTTTCCCCCACGGAGCCAATGCTGCAATGGGTGAACAGCTCTGGTGGAAATTAACAGAAGGGCAAAGGCAGAGGAGCCGCAGCCCTCCCTGTGCGTCCTTGGGGCCAGGTCCTGGGGCACAGCAGCTGCAGAGCGGCTGCCAACGCTGTCACCCAGCTGGGCACAGCTCCCATCTCACTGCCAGGCTGTGCACAGGGAAATCCATGTGCCTGGTGAGCAGGGCCCTCCGCTGGGACGGGAAGGGGTTAATCCCACTGATGCGTTATGCAAGACATTGCACTTTGCATCCCAGAAAAGGAAAGGTCGGTATGTTTTGCTTGGGTCTGTGCAGGAGCTGAGTGCACGGTGAGCTGGGGCTGCTTCCGTGGGGCAGCACCTCCTGGTCCCCTCCTTCCCTGTCCCCACGGAGGGGCTTTGCCCGCTCCCTTAAGGCACACGGCTGGGAAGAGCGTTAGCGTGCACAGCTCCAGGTCCTTCCTGCTCAGCATCACCCAGCCATCAGCTGACTTCACCTCTGCTAGGAGCATGCTGTCAGCTGCTCCCTGAGAGCAGCTCCTGGCTCTGGGCAGCGCGAGCATCGAAACACGGCAGGAGCCAGCCTGGGTTGGGTGCTGATGGGTGGGGGGCAATTGAAGAAAGCGTTAAAAATGGTTTTCTAAGGTCTGAAGCTGAGAAATCTGCCACATCTCCAAGCTGGACCTTCCAGACAGAGGCGATCAGGCTTAATTTGACAGCTATTCCTTAAATATTTTAAAAGCTGCCTGGAATAAACAGAATGCTTCCGAGTAGTGACCTAAATTCCACTTGCTGTAAATTTCATTAGAAAGTGGATTTGTGTGCCTGCCAGCAGCAAGCTCCATTGATCCGACCAAGCCACGCGCTGTGCAATGCCTTCCTCAGCAGATTTGCGAAGAGCTCGCTGCTCGCTGTTCTATATGTGGCTCCTCGCTTTCCTCTTCATTTCCTCTCATTTCTTTCTTCCTGGTGCGAATGCATCATCTGTTTACTAATCGCATCGCATTGATAATTGCATGGATTCATCCCACTGGTGGCGTGGGCACGGCTGTGGCAGCTGGGAAGGAAATTGTCCCCGTCCTGCAGCTAGCTCCATGTGCCTTGCCCTCATGTCCCCGTCCCGTGGCTTCTGCACAGGGGCACAGTCAGGCAGGGGCTGCCTGCAGGGAGGCACCTGCAGCTCTCACAGCCCTTGGAGACACCTCCTCTCCTCCTGCTGCCCCACAGCAATGTTTATCCTCATGCAGCCACGGCTCGGGACCTCGTAGGAGGTGTGACAGCAGCACAGATGGCACAGAGCAGTCCCACGAGGGAAAAATGCCTGGGGACACCCGGTGCTGCCAGAGCTCCGGGTGCATGAGCACATCCCTGAGCAGCATCTTGGTAGCCCCGGTTCCAGGGGGTCCTGCTGCCTCTCCCACCCCTGTGCTGGCACAGGAGGTGCTCGGGCACGCTGGAGCTGGCTGTCCTCTCTGCCCAGCCCCAGGACCTGCAAGAGGTGCTGCTCTGCCACAGCAGTGATTGATTTTGCAGAGGTTAAACCTAGGGCTTGAGCAGAGGGCAGCATCACTGGGGGCAGCACCCTGCTGAAGGGCTGCGGCTGGCACAGGAGTGTGGATCAGCGCTGGGAGCAGCCCCACAGCTGCCACTGCCCTCTGCAGCCAGCGAGGGGGTGAAGCAAAAGATGAAATTTCTCTCTTATCTCCTTCCTTGTGCTTTCTGATCTCCACCACCAGAGCTGAAGATGAGGGAGGATTTTTTATCTATATTTAGCTTTGGAGAAATTGCTATAACTAATCGGCTTTAGGATATTGGGCTCTCTTATTTTATCTTTTTTTTTTTTT
>WBMW01002723.1:354893-403368 GCA_013396635.1 Penelope pileata | reverse complement strand
TCCGGCTCGCAGCCACCGCTCTCATCTGCGAGTGCTGCTGCGAGCGCTCCCCGGTAGCTGTAATTGTGCCGGGGAGGGTCGGGCTGGGTGGGCACTGCTGGGGGCTCTGCCGGGCTCTGCTGGCTCTGTGCTGCGATGGCTGCAGCTCCTCCGAGGTTCCTTAACTCCCCAGACAGTTCCAAAGTTCTCCTCGTAAAACTCTCGATTCTTTAGACTTGGAGGCGGTACAGAATGCTCAGTGTCAGTTTGTTCCATTGATCCTCTTTTATCTTTCTGAAAGCAAGATTTTTTTTTTTTTTAACATCTGGAATACTTTTAGTTTCTTTTCAACTTACCCCAAGTCGGGATGACCTGTAAGCAGCTTGCTTACAGCGCTGGGGGCCGGGCAGTGCTTCTGCCTTCAGCTCCTGGGTGCTAACACTGGGTGCTCAGCAGCCCTGCAGGAAGCCTCACCCTGCACACAGGCAGTCAGAGCGTGTGTCAAAGGTTTGTTACTAAAACTGGGCAGAGAAGTGCTAATTTTGTGTCTTTTTTTAGAATAAATTATAACAAGTCACCTCTGACAATGATATACATAGCTCTCAGGAACTTGTTTCTTTTTTTTCTTTAAAAAAAAAGTCTTAGTTGTGAAGCTAGAACTGCGAGCGTGCCGTTACAGTTGGAATAGTAATCTGAAGAAAAGGTTAAAGCTGGCTTCCTACATTCGACAAATGGTTTTGAAAATCTCTTTTTCAGATTCGAGCTGACTCGAGTAACCGCAGCGATGGTGCAGAAGTATCAATCACCCGTGCGGGTGTATAAACACCCTTTTGAGCTGATTATGGCTGTAAGTATTCATTTTTGCTAAATTTCTCTTACTTGATGGTTCCTTGTGTTGCTAAGTAGGAGCTGGGCACCATGTCATAGGTGCTGGAGAACACACAAATCTGAAATGATCTACCAAATTTGGGAGGTGTGTGTTTCGATGGTTTCCTTTTTCCCCAGAGTATTTTTTCATGATGTGTTCTCTTTTCCTCAAAAGTTTGGATACAGTTCACAGACAGATTTGTTTTAAACTTACAACAAAAGTTGGTTTCAAGTGTGTTTCTCTGTTGATTATTGGGAACACAATCTATTCTGGCTTGGGAGAAAGCATCGAGTACATGATGAAAAGCTTGTTGTCATTGCATCTTTGTTAGTATAGAGCATAAGAGAATGAAGAACACAGAGAAAGCCATGAAAGCAGGGTAAGTGTGGGCAGAAGAGGAAAGCGCTAGGAGCAGTGGCAACACTTTATGGGAAGGAAAAAAAGATGGCCAGGGAGGCTAGAAAGATTTACAAAAAGCCTCTTGGCTGCATGACTGCTGGTTTGTGTGCTAGCGTTAAAGCTTTAGCCAAAAAAAAGAGTAAAATCCTGCTTGGGTTCCCTGTTCTTTTTCTTCTTCCCCCTGCCCCCCTTTTCTTTTCTTTTAGAAAACAAAGAGGAAGTAGATCTTTGGCGTTTTAAAGTGTATCCAGCCAAAACCACAGCTGTGTCTCTCATGAGTTAGGAAGTTAGGAAGAACAGTTGTGGGGTAGCAGTCAGGTCAGCTTCTACCTGATGAGAACATTTAAAACCTGAGTAATCTAAAATAGTAGTTACTGTTTCACTTGCTCAGAATACTACCTTTAATGGCTTTGGGGGAGAGTTTTAGTGGTGCTCATTGTGTAAATATTTAGATAGATCACATGGTTTGAAGTGCAGAGTTGCTCAGGGAAGTCATCCTTTGCAGCCACAGGGCAAAAAATGGACTAAATTGCACCATGTGAAATTCTTCAGTTTCTTTTTATCGTATTCTGAAACTACCTCCAGCATTACACCTGCAGGTCTTGCTCTTGCAAACAATTCTAGGCAGAGGGTGGCTATTTTTATAAGTTATTTTCACAAGAATGTGTGCTACATCTAAGATCTTTTAATACCATCCTACACTGACATCTAAGCTAAGTGGCTTTCTATAGTTTAAATTTGATTGTGTATGCAAGTCTTTAGCCTTCAGTGAAGAAGACTGGCTCTTGTTTTCAGACATGTGAACAGAACTGTGTTTATTAGACAAAATTCTGTAGTTTTTTGCTGAACCCTGAGGAGTCCTTACCTTACTGTTGAGAGGAAAGCAAAAATTCTTGTAAGAAATCTTCAAGGATGCTTTCAGTTGAAGTGCTGGCGTGAGGATTTTTCACAGTGCTTTATTGGGTGTAACTGGAAACGCTTCAGACCGGTAATACTGAGTCTTCGAGCTGTTCTGTATCTTGGGGATAACAAAATTTCCAGGAGAGCGTTTAACAAATATTTAGCCTTTTCTTGCATGAAAACATTTTTCTCTTTTAAGAAGGAAGAAGCTATGCTGCATGTGGAGCTAGGAAAAAACAGCAGTTGAAAAATTAAAGCAATGAACTGAGAGGAGAAGAATCTTTATATCAGCTGAACAATATGCCTTTTGAGACTGGAAATCTGGATTAACAATAATTCATGTGATTTATGTTGAAGCAGCGAGTTATTATTTGAACTTGCTTGGAACGTGGTCACTGGATGAACATCCTTCTGCTTTGTTGTTTCTGTTACGTTATTGGTTTTCAAAATGTAGTAATCTCTTCCTGGAGGCAGTACATCTAAACTGTTATGGTCTCTTCTGAAGTATGTAGAGGAATGTCTCTGTGAGCCAAATACTTTCAAGAATATAAATGGTATCTGATAGCTGGATGCTTTTTGTTACCATTTCCCTTGGTTCAATAGCAATTGCATGCTTTCATCAAGATCAACAAACTTTCTACTTGCCGGCTTTTCCCATCCTGGATCTCAAAGAAGCTCTTGAGAGAGAATAAAGCACAATTAACATTCTGTTCATGCGGCTCTAGTGGGTTTTGAGAGAGCTTTCTTCTCTCTATAAAGCATGAATCCAGCTATATTAAGAGCAAAAACTGGATTTAATTCCACTTTGGCCTAAACCGAGCTTGGCAAGACAAGTGTTTTGCAGACAGTTACTATATGAAGACTTTTAAAATAGATTAAGTGAAAATTATTTTTCTTTCTAAGTTGGTTTTGAAAATGTTTCTGTTACGCTTCACTGAAATTCAAAAATCAGCTGTTGAACCTGTGACAATATTCTTCAAGGCACAACCTCGTATCTCTCAATACTGAAAGAGCTGCTGAAGTGTTGTTGTAGGAAGTGAGTTGGGAGCTGCTTTGCTGTGTGCTCTTTCCTTTCCTGTGGCATTAAAGGCAAGCTACGTAACATCTAACATGAACTACTTCCTTGAAGACAACTTGCTTTTACTGATGAGTTGTGTGGGTTCAGATAATATCTAAGTTGCTTTGAAAACAGTAAGAACTGGAGGCAAGTGTTTTAATGATGCTACCTCCTGAACTTGGAAAGCTTCTAGAATCATCAGCTGGAAGTTGTCACCTTATGGTCTGGCATGCCTAACACAGGCAGTACGATTTCACTGGGTGTTTACACATCGTGATACCATGATTTTTGGCAGCTCTGTGCCGTATCTATCATAATTGAACTTCTTGAAAATTGTCTATACATTTCTATATATAAAAACTTGTGCAGATGTTTATCAGATTGAATAGAATCTCACCTTATTTTTCCTCCTGTTCATGTTCGAGTTTGCGTAATGCTGAAAGCAGCTGAATTGTGGAAAAATATCTGTTTACTTGGACTCTTGTCAAGTTACCAAAGTTAAATATATTGGAGGAAAACTGAGAAGCTGCTTTTATAACAGTTTTAAAGATCATAGATTGCTGAAACCTTTTTCCCCTCCAAACTGCATATTTTCATCAAAATCCTTTTTAAAAAAAAGTGATGTTTTTAGTTTATTCTGATAGACTATCGTGTCTAAATGTGGATGTTTCTTCTTAATAAGTATAATGAACTCTTTTGCTTGTCTTGTAATATTTAGCTCTGTCCAAAAGTTGCTGCTTCTGGGCAACAGGACCTGAAAAAAGCTACCATATCTAAGATAAAGCTCTATGAATTAAAGTATCCCTAGATTACAAGAATGCAATAAGATTGTAGATGGCATAAATATGCTTTGATGATAGAGTACATCAGAAAAAAATTATCTGTTTTCAGATTGTCGAAGTATAATCCCTTGATCTGGATTGTAATGAGTTTCCTGATCAGGCAGGGCATCTTCGCATGTTAAGGATTATTACTTTAAAATAACATTTAAAAAATTAGCTATGTATCAAGATAAGGGCCACACCTGCTCATAAATCTCTTCAATTTTTCTTCCTTTTTGTCTCTTTCTTGGAAAAATGCATCCCACTTACATGAAGAGGAGAGGGGCTGACAGGTTGATGAGAAACAGGCAGGTAGGAGAAAAGCTGTTCTCAAAGTGCTTTTGAAAGCACAAAGTAAGCCTTAAAAGTATAGGGAAGTATTTTGTTCCCCCAGTGCATTTTTGACAATTCATCTTAGATGCCTGAAGCCTGGGTGCTGGGGAAGGGAACAGACTGAGCGTCCACCCCTGAAACAGCTCAGCTGTTTTCCCTTCCATTGTTTGACTCCCAGGCTCTCATCTACTTTGCTTCCTGTCTTTGTTGAAAATTCAGGCGTATTTACTGTTGGAAATGCATTAGTAAAAGAGCTGTGGAACAGCGCCTTGTATGGATTTTCTTATTTTGGAGTAAGTGTCTGCAGCTTAACTGCTGTTTTATGTCATTGTTGATGGTCTCTTGTGTTAGCACATGTTGTAGGAGCAAATGAATTTTTGGCCACTTGTTTGGAATGAGCCCTACTTAACAAACATAAGAGTTCAGCAAAGCACTAGGGAAAAATATTGACTTAGCAGATTGCTTACTGTGCAATTTACATATTATTTCATGGCATGCTTAGATATTTCCATGGCTAGCTGTTTCCTGTTTTTCTGTGGGCAAGCGCATAACCTGACTGTAGCTGACGGCTGCAGTTCTCCACCAAATGCTTTTAGTCACTTTTTTTGACAGGTCTTTTACACTTTAAAAGCTAGAACACCACTGCTGTCAACTCTGAAAGGTGTCAATGGAAGAAAAATATGTATCAAAACTGTTCTTGTTGCTTTGTTCTGAAAGCACTCGAGTATTCCACCCTCTGCAGGTGCCGTATTTCTGAAGCTGGTGTGAAGCGTTGCTCTAGGATCTGTTCATCAGCCAAGAAGCATTTTGAGTGAAAAATATCAGCTGGATGCATGGGAGAAAGGAATGGTTAACATGTTCTGCAGAGTC
Source organism: Penelope pileata (assembly GCA_013396635.1). NCBI lineage: Eukaryota > Metazoa > Chordata > Aves > Galliformes > Cracidae > Penelope > Penelope pileata. The sequence goes on along the minus strand of WBMW01002723.1, from coordinate 398,141 downwards.
CTAGACACCTGTGATACCAGAGTTAGGATCTGGAAAAGGTAGAGCTTCACGCTTGCTGTGTAGTGTATGATTAGCCATTAAGAAGGACATGTAAAAGCTTCTAAAACTTTGCAGGACAAAGTTATGATGTATTTGTAGATTCTGAAAATGCATCCAGTGAGGAGCCAGGGGTTATTTAGAAATCACAGGCATCAACTGCAGATGTGGGATGAGGTATTTCCATATAGTGTGGCCACCTCTGTGCGCCTCCAGCTGAAATAATCTGCACTTCCTCCTCTCATGGAGCTCTTACTGCTGTAAACTGAAGGAGCTGTACACAGCAGATCTGAGCTCAGATGCTTCTAAGAAGTAAGTACACAATGAAAGGTGGAATAGAAGAGCCTGAGGGATTGAAGGCAGCTCCTCAGGACTTCCAACAAATCCTGTTCAATCAGAGCCCAGATCTTGGAACACAGAATTCATTGTGATTTTTCATAACTGAGATTGATGTTTTTGCTTTGCACATGCTTCGAATTCAGTATGCCTTCCTCCTTCAAGAAACAATGTGGTCTTAAAACTCTTGTGTTCTGAATATGGAATGAATCTTGTGAGAATTTGCAAGGAAATCTGTTAATGAGCTCAAGTTAAAATTAATTACAGGTTGGTCTTAAATGGTCTGTGTTCTCCCAAGTGAGATCATCTTCAATTTTTCATGTAGTTTAAAATTATGGTGTATATATTTTAAACAAGGAATTAGACTGTTAAGTTGGATTACTCTTTCAGCTGTTTTTTTATGATGCAGTTAAGACAGTTACGGATAACAGTTATGTTAGCTCAGGTAAAATGTTAAGTTGGACCTATTACAGGTGATTTAATCATTCTGCTTTCTCATAATCTATTTGCATGCTGCTTGTTTCTGTTGTAATCAGTATATTTGAGGTGAGTCATGCCGAGAGCTCACTGGTGGAGGAGATGGTGGCAACGTAAAGTCCAAAGCCTGTGTTGCAAGGACTGTCTGGCACCACCAGGGCTCCACTGCAGTGCGGGGCAACGCTGCCAAAAGGCTGTAAGCAAGGACGAGCCGTTGAAATCTGAGATCAGGTCTTGAGCTCTTGGCTTTTCTCTGCATCGCTTTTGGTCAAGTGATACTGATGTCAGCCCAGTCCATAGAGATTTTCAGCTTGTGGTTCGTGGACTTTCTCTTCTAAGGGTCAGACAAAGACTAAGCGTGTGGTTTCCCATTCCAGCTAAGTTAGCGTACCAGGTTGTTCTCAAAGCTGTCTTGCAAAAGACGCTGCAGTTCATCGGCAAGGCAGTTCAGGGAGATCAGTTGGCCAAAAGTCATCCTGGAAAGAAGAGTAAATGGTTTTGTCTGCCTGATGGCCTCAGCAGGCTCACTTGAAGCTGAGGAGCACCCCTGTGGGAGCAGGTGCTCGTCTTCTCCTGCTCTGCTGGTGAGGTGATGGCAGCTGGCTGCAAGAAAGAGCAAGTCAGCGTGGCATTTGTCTGTGTGTGTGGCACTGCTGGAGCCCTGATTCCATGGGGAATAATTAGGGATCTGCAGTCTGAAAAAGGCAGGAGTGGATTGCTGTGGCAGTAGATGAAGGGGCCATTTGAAACTGGCTTCAGCTGTCTTTAGGCTTGGTGTTATTTAGCAGGGCAAAGTATTGGTGTGTTGTGCTTAATAGCTTGGAAAAGCAGACTCTGTGAGCTGAGTTGGTGTAAATAGGAATCCTTCCTGACCTGAGAAAAATCTTTTATTTAAAAAAAAAAAGTGTAGAATCTATTGTAGTAGCTTGCAGTCCCACTGTTTTTTCCTGATTCATATTAATATTCCTGTTTCGCTACACATTCAGATTTGAACATTTTGTCTTGGATTCCTCTTAGATATTGCTTTAAGGTAACTAAATTAGGAATCTGCAAATCAGTAAACGTAATGTCAGAAGCTATTGCCACCTGCCAGCCTTAACTCTGGTGACAGCACAGGAATTGTGGGAGGGGGGCAAAGAAAGGCTATGCTTCTGTATTAAAAAAAAAAAAAAAAAAAGAATTTAATCTGTTTCAAGTCTTAATTATAAAATTAGCGTATCGAGACTTTGTGGTCAGACTTATGAAGTTAAACCCTAAAATCTATGTTTTGTTGGATAATTACAACAGTGTTTTCATCCTGCGGTTAATAGTCTCAACATTTGAGTATAGGTGTTTTTGGAATACGTGTAGATCATTCCCTGTAACAGTTTGAAAATCATATTGCAGATTTCTCTTAACATCTTGCTCTCCCTGACTGGTAACCTTCTGCCTTGCCTACTGCTGTAATACATCGTAGTGTGTCAGTGCTAATAGATCTCATTTTGTGAAAATGAATATTTCTGTGGTGATGGTGAAGATGGTGATGTGTTATATTTGTTTATGCCGCAACAGAAGGGGAACAATTAGTTTCCTGATGAGAGCACTTCCTTCCTTGAGCATACTGTGCTTTTTCATTTTGTGTGAAATGTGAAGGCTATCAGCATCAGTCTGGTTCAGGAACATCAGTCAGCAGAGTCCTTTCCAGCGGACATTGTGCTGGCTGTTTCATACAGCGTGTAAATTGTACTCCTTAATTTGCAAAACTCTCTCTTTGCTGTGCATTTCAGTGGCCTGTGGATAAATTCTTCATTACTGAACCCATGGCTCTATGAAATGACTTTCTGAAGCGTTCCGTGGTCTGCATGGTGCAGCCACTGATGCTGGAATGAACAGGGCTTAATGCAATTTCACTTGAACTTGTTAGTTCTGTTTTGACTAAACTCATTCCTCCTTCTGTCTGCCTTTCCTTCCTGTAAAGGAAGGGTACAGAACAAAGAAGTGATTGTAATCCATGATTTTAATTCTTAGAAAAGAATCAAAGGAATCTTATTCTTTTAATTGCCTTGTCTTTTGAAGCCAGTGGTATCTTGCTCATCTTACTGATGAGGAGATTTAGGGTGCAGAAGTTGCACCACCCAGCTGCCAACCACGCACCCAGCAGTGGTGTTCCCTGGTTATTGGCATCTTGGTGTATTTGGATGTGGGGAAATGAGCTTCATTTTCTCTCCTGATGAGCACCGTGAGGCCTGCCTGGCTAGTGCATGGTGTGTCTGGTCGCAGGCAGTGGCAGTAGCCCTCCCCAGAGAAGAGGACAAGGACAAGATCAACACGTGCTAATGCTCTCTCTGATACTCTTTCAACCTCCGGTGGTGTCTCAGCAGCCTTTCTGGTCCAGAATGTGCCTGCTGTGTGTAACAGCACCGTATGGGGTTGGTTCCCGTGCTTGCCCAATTCCTTTCTGGAACGGAGTGAGCTCTCTATCATGACACCCTCCAGCAGGCGTCTGTGCTTCATGACACATTCTGTCAAGAGAGATATCCTTTATCTGGAGCCTGGCTCGGCTGCACACCACCTGCTCCTTGCGTTGGAAGAGGCAGCACAGCCCTGCTCACATTCTTCATGCTGCCTGCTCACTGAGAGCTCTGCATGTTCCCTCCCTCAGACCTTACATTCATATGGTGATGAGTCCTAGCCTGTGATCCCCTATGAGGTATCACTGTATCATACTGTTATCTTCCATCTTCAAAACTTTTTGAGCATTTTTCTGGTAGGTCAGATGTGTAAGGTTAAGATAAATGTAACACTAAAAAAAGCACCTAACTCTGTAGCTTGAGGTAGTGCTTGTGCAGGTCCCAGACCCTGTGGTACTGCATTTTGGTGATGTTCCTTTGCATTTAGTGAATGGCCAAGATGTAACTAATATGCTTAATAGTTCTTTCGGTTTGCTGAGTAGAGTACAGCTGCTTTTTACCTAGAAGCTGATGTTTTGCTGGCCCAGGAGCCAGACCAGACATCTCATCTACACTACTTACCTTGAATTCTGCCCTCTTGGCAGAGGTTTCTTTACTGTACTGGTTGTACTCCTGGTAGAGTGAAAACAGTGTAGTACTTGGAGGCCATTTGCCTCTGGGCCTAATTAAAACCTCGTGGGTGAAGTCTGAGACAATGAAGTCAAACCTGTTTGGCTGAGCTGAGCCTTTGCATAGGGTGGTGAGGAAGGGGGGGTTGATCCTGATGGAGGTCAGGAGACTTTATTCTTTGTGGCAGTAGAGTCTGAACTGTTAATGCTTTAATGAGGAATTCTGAGCCTATGCTGTAGCCATATTGTAGTTATCCTTCCCTCCCTCACCATTAAACTAGGTTTTAATCATTTTATTTACAAAAACCATTCCATATGTTCATGTTTCTGCTTGTTGAAAGTGTCTGTGAGTCTAAGACCAAAAAACCTGATGGATACAAATTTTAGCATTTATGAAAGCGAGACTTAAGCGTGGACCAATAGATCAGTCAGGAATATTTGGCAGTTCTAGAAATAGATCCTCAGTGGACACAGTAGAAGCGCAGCTGAATTTTAAAGTGAAACTGACTGCAGAGAATCCAGACGTGCAAAATTCTTCTGACTAGGAAGGAATGGGGAAACTAAATACTAAAATCCGCTTGCAGCTTATCAGTGTGACCATGTCCTGTGTGTTTGTGAGATGCCTGTTGGCAGTGCTGAATGTGGCTGTCACTGTTCAGCTGCTGTAAGACAGCTGAACATAATCGTTATTTACAAGCAATAGTAAGACAAGGTTTTAATGGCTTACAGTCCTTCATATGTGTGTCTTAATCTCAAAGACGTGGTTCTGTGTTGTGTAAGGGTTTATATATTGCCATTGCTGCAGAAAAATAGGAAGTGCTTGAGAATAGCTCACATTCCCCAGTAATCACGTTGGTCTCTGGTCTCCAAGCATTTAAGCTTTCACAGGCTGGTTGCCAGCTTTTCTGTGATGCTTTTCTGGAGATCAGCCTCTTCTCCATAGTACTCTAACCTTGAACCAAAACACTCATGTCCTGTGCACTTGGGGTCAGGAGCCAAGCTTCCTATCCTGGAAACTAGTGAAGCTGATTCTAATTGCAAGGCACATTCTGTCACACCAAGTGTTGTGCTCAGAGCTACATGGCTTCTGAGCCAGAACTGATTTCCATCTGTCTTGCTTGGAACATGCACAGAGCAAACGCTCATTGTCTCTGTAGAATGGTTTTGCACATGCATTTAATATAAACATGTTGGAGTGAAATTGCAGGTGGTCACTGCTATTACCCCCACTGAGACAACTAAGGTGGGTGTATAATGAAGAGCAACATGTATCAGTGTGGCTCCAAAATCTGTCCTTGATTTTTCACCTTCAGCCTAGACCAGAACAATGTCAGGTTTTTTTAGTTTTCTTTGACTTTATTTTTCTTTCCAACCAGCATTTTACTACTAGTCTCCCAGTCACAAGCCAGCCTAACCTGAGTGAGCAGGCTCTACTTGCTTACTCCAAAGGAAAGGAAGATGAAGATTTCTTTATTTACATTCAACCTATGGGCTTTGCTTTCCTTAGTCTTTTTTTTTCTAGAGGAAGAAATGGTACTTGTCCAACTCCTTATTTGCTTGTTTTGGAGATTCATGTCTCAGGATTGTGCAGCAGCTATCACTGAAGCTGTAAGCTGTTCGCCTCGCTGTTCAGTGGAGTGGCACCGTGCCCTGGGCTCTTTCAGGTCTCTAGGCTTCTTGAGGGGAGAAAGAATGAATGCTCCTCTTGTGAGCATATGAGGCAAGTAAGTATAACTCTAAACTTCTCATTGTGGCTGTCCACTTTCTCTGCAGATCCTACCCTAGTCATTCATTTGTCCTCTGAAGATGGACATCTAGACTCCCATATGGAGCAACAAGTATTGCACAGCTCCAGGTGTGCAGCTGTATTCAAGCAAACCACAAATGACTTGTATCTGTTTTAAAGAAACCACTCTTCCAATTAAAGTACCGTTGAGGCATGCCTGTGGTTGTTAAAGCTTGTTTTTTGCAGATAAAAGACACGTTACCTCCTGTGTAAAGGTCAGATCCTTTTTTCCCAAACTGTGCTTTTTTTGTGTACTAAATCAGTACACCTTACTGCCAAAAGCTTCAATAAAGTTGCATTAAATCATTGAAGACTTTATTTCATCTGGAAGAAGATGGTATCTGCATGTGGCAAAAGGGTTCTTAAGTAATTAAGAGCCAGTTCCTATCCAGTTTCATTACCCGCAGCTGTACAGAACAATCATGCCACTATAATTTTGCTTGTAAAGCTTCTGTATGTGATTACTTTTCTGAAATGAAAAGGACCAACTAATGAATAGTACCCATGCAGGAAGGAATCAAGTAGTATGCATGCATGTATTGAGGGGGTAAAATACTATTCTGTACAGCAAGAGCTTGTGTGGGTGGTGTGACTAGTCACATCGCTCTGAAGAACAGAGGTTTGCTGTCTGGCTGCTGCTTCCAGCGCAGGAAGGCAGCGGCTCTGCTCAGCTGGGTAAGTTGGTTACCACGGTTGTGTAACTCAACAGTGAGTTACCGGTAAAATTCCACTTGTCTGGGAGATTGCTTCATAGCCTGTTTTGAATCTCCTGCTTTATTTATAAGATCTAAATTATTTGAATAAAATATTAAAATATTGAAGTAATGCTGGTCTCTGAACTGCTTCACTGCCTCTGTAGCCTACACATCACTACTGCACCTTCCTATACAGAGGAGGGTGACTGCAGACCTTCCTGTTCCCCTGTAACTTTTCCTGCTTTTTTCCTTCTGTCCCCTACCTTGCTTTTGGCTTGGGGCAGTGTTAAGCAAATCCACAATGCTGTTCTTAGTACAACTCAAATTTATCAAGAATGCTTTATGAATATGTGTTATCAAGTCATTAGCTCAGGGTTTTACTGATATTTACAGTAGTAGGTGCTACTCTGAATGGAACATCCTCTGAATAAGCTGCCTGTGAAACCCTTTAGATTTCTGGCTTGCATGTTGTTAGAAAAATGCATACTTCACTGCTTCATGTGTACTCCATGGAGAATATAAACCAAGATCGTATGTAAACTTTTTAAATTACTACAGAGTGATGGGGGTTTTTCTGAGATGTTACTATCTTGAGGTTTGGTTTGTTTTCTGTAACTTTTAATAGTAGTAGAAAATAGTTCTAAATCCTGGTAATGGAAGTGATACCAATATGCATAACTCTATCTAGTTAATGCACATTTAACATGAACTTCTCAAAAAAAGATGGTGTTATGTACTCAGAGGCATTCTTCCTATGACCAGTAAACTGTGAGTGACAGCTGAAGTAATGTTCCAAAGCACCCATCATTCAGGGCAGTGTTTCTTGCAGTAAGTATATTTCGATTTCAGTAGGGCTCCTGACTGCTATCCCTGAATGGCAGCCTCAGAGGAAACAAGATAAAGCACAAAGAAGCCAAACCTAGTTTTTAGATGGGCAGACAGGTTGTGGAATATGATGCAGGTGCTGTGATGAGATTCCTTGTTGGTCTGCCCAGTTTGTGGCTGCTTTTACAAGTGATCTGGATGATGCAATAAACAGTATGGTTGCTGTGTTTTCAGGAGCCACTATAGTGTGGTATTTGAGTGTACGATACCTTAAAGCTAGTTAACAAGAACCAGCCTGCAGGTTAGTTGGTATGGCTGCTTCAAACGCCGAGCTATGCGTTTGATCTATATTTGGAGTGTACTTAACGCCAGTAGTGATCAGCACTGTAACCATGGAAATGCTGCCTGAAGTAAGGAGGGGAGCAGAAATGCCAGTATTAGTGCTGTTACAGTCACTTGAGAGCGCTTTGCAGCAGTGCTGATACAGTAAAGGTCCTGTTGTCAGAGATCCGGGGTGGTGTGTGAGCTGTTGTGTAAGCAGCTCTGTAATTGCAAGCTGCTGGGAATACCATCTCATTGATAATATCATTTCAGTGGCGTTTCTGGATCATTTATATTTTATCATTTCCTGATTTTTTTATGGCTGCTGCTGTGTATAAACTCCTGTTAGGCCTGACATTTACCATGAAGCTGTTCTTTTCACACTGCACAAGACATCTGAGACTTTAAGTAGGTGTGAAGTAGCCTGAACTGCGTCTACAGAGCTGAGTGGAGAGAAGTGTTGATACTTCCTGTTATGTGCAATAGAGCTTTGTTCCTTGTGCAAAAGCCACTAGGCCTCTGCTCTGAAAGGTTGTTTTGCTTTCACTGTATACATCCCTATACGCTTTAGGTAAGTGCTGTTTGGGATGATGATTGCTTGCTTCCAAAAGCTAGCAGGTAATTGCCTCTAGATTTTGCAGTCTTTAATACACTTTTTCAAGTATTTGAGCTAAAGCACAGGAATAGCTTCTGTGCTGTTTCCTGACTGTAGAGATGTTACATTTATTGTTGCGTCCAGTTGAAGCAAAGCTCTTAATACGTAGGTCGCTCTGAAAGTGATGTCTCCTGCTTATTTCCATGGAAACTACAACAGATACAAAGAATACAGTAACACAATTTGATAGAGCAAATTCTCAGCTACAAAACAGTGTTTTTCAACACATGTAATAAAATAGGAGCATCACTTCTGGAACAGCCCTTGTGTACTATGAGAGTAGCTGCTGAACTTGAGTTTAGTCTGTGTGCTGGGTTATTTTGTCACATCTGGGGACAATGTCTTCATTGCTTTCAGGCGCTCTCTGCTTCCCTTTTCAGGAATTTGTGGAATGGCTGTGAAGGTCAGAAGCCTTCTCAGTGTGGTTTTGACTCTAAGCAGCAGACTTGTGTGCCTGCTTTTCATGTGACAGGCCTCCGAGATCTGTTTGGTAGAACAAAGACAGTGTTTGTTGCTTGACATCAACAAGATTGCTTTAGTAGCTTTTCTCTGGCTCTGTTTGTGTTGTGGAGGAGTAGGATATATTTGAGACCTGAAAAAACAGAACTGGGCTGTTCAAGTACTACAGACCTCTAAAACAGCTGAATGTGAGACAGGCAGAACAGCCCTGCTCTCCTCAGACAAAGCAGTGAAACCTGAGGCTTTATTTTGCGTAGCTAAGCTAGGGTGTGAATTCAAATGTACCGGAATAAATCTTTCTCCTCCTTTCCTGTTTCTATGTGGATGTTTGCACAGGTCTGAGTGGGTCTTTCACAGCACTGGAGGGTCTTATGTCCTTTTCAATGAAACCTGGTTAAATGAAAAGGACTCCTTTAAACTTCAGAGCCTCAGAAGAAGACAAGGCGGGTGAGGGATTATGCTCTTTTGTACATGTAATAAAAACTTTTTTCTACACCCACCTCTCAACTGATGAGTAGCTGTCAGCTGTGAGAATTTGATGGCTTTGGTGAATGTTAGGAAAAGAGATGTTTTCTCATCCACCTCTCCTTATGGCAGGGGTCAGTTCCCTCAGCTTCCTGTTTCCTGGAGAATTTCTCAGGAATTTTCATTCCTCTAAAGGAGACTTGAGCTAACAAAGCTCAGTTTATTGCCTTGACTGTTTTCAAATACTTCTCTAGAGACAAGGATACTGCAAACAAGGAGTCATCTCGGCGCTTCATACCCTAACAAGGAGTGAAGCCCTGGTGATGCTCACGAGATGCTTTCTGCGCTGATCCTCAGTGTCGGTGGGGTCACACAGGCCAAGCAGAGCCCAGGTTGTCGAGTGCCTCTGGGTGTTTGAAGCACAGTGAATGCAGAGTCCAGGGAAGTCTGACAGTGACTGACTCAGTGTGTTTTTTGTCTCTTGAACCCCCTGATGCTTCTAAGATGAGACATGGGCCTGGGCTGAAATTCTGAGCACTGCTTCAGTGCAATATCATAAATACAGCACGTGGTATAGAAATGTTCTCAAGGCATTAAGGGCATCTGTTAAACAGTATAGCAAGCTGAGTTTTGCATTTAATTTAATGGAAATCTGGATATCGTGCTGAAGTAGGTTCTCAAACCACTGATCTTTTCTTTTTGCAGACACTCTACCTCTCAGCATTTGAGAAATGAATTGGCCTTCAGCGTAGAATTCATGAACAGTCTGTGCAGAACAGGCTCTTGCTAGTACTTGTCTCCTGTATAATGTGTATTTGTGTGATCTATATCTCAAAAAAAGGCAGAAAAACTTAAAACTTAAATAACTAAAAAGCTATTGTAGTTCACAATGATATGTTTAACAGCCCCATCTATGAAAATTTTAGACTGATTCCATCTCAAAGCTTTAAAGCTGGGGTGCATTTCTGCGAGATGGATGGCCATTGGGCCATCTGAATTGCGTAGGGAATGCTTTTCTCTGGGACGTGGTGTGAGAGCAGCACAAGGTCTGCCTGCCCCAGTGCTGCAGGCTGCCACTCTGAATGCACTGATGGGCATTTAATCAGGAAGCCCTAGGTCAATAACATTTGGTACACTTGTGTAATAAACAATAACTTCTTAGCTTCTAAAATGAAGCAGAGTGCTCATCTTATTGATATTGGCTTTTTATTGATTTTTTTTTTCCTGTGTAACTTACGGAGGAGTTATTTTATCTTGGATGTACTTAATAGCTATCATTAATACTTATAGGCCAAATTTCATCTCGTACCACGGAATAGAGCATGAATACAGCGTTCCCTTTCCTGAGCTACTTGTACAAGAACAGGGGGAATGCTCCAGAATGTGCTGGAGAGAGGATGGAAGAGGGACAGAGGTGAGACAGGAGGACCAGGGTGCAGTTGCCAGCTTAGTAAAGTATGATGGGGAGAGGGGGTTACTGGGCAGTGACCTGTGCCTGGAGGTTAGGCTGAGGGGCTCCTCAGCTGCTCACATTGCCAGGTGAGTGTTGGCCAGTTCTCATATGAAGAAATTCACCAGAATGCATCCCCCCATGTGACACAGCTGTCCCCTCAGAGCCAGCTGTGCAGCTGTTGCATTGGATGCTGTGCCAGTTCTCTGCTGCCTGCGCCATTCTCCAGCACAGCTCAGTTTGTGGAGGCTGGATTTCCCTCATTTCAGTGAAATTCTTTTCTCTCCAGACAGTGGAATAACTTTTCCCTTCCAAAATTAAGTTATACTCAAATGTTGAGTGTTGGGGTTTAGTTTCTTTTTAACAAAACAAAGTGAAACAGAGCCATCCTTTTTAATGGACGCTTGCTGCCTGCTCTTTTTTTCTTGATTTTAAAAATCTTTGAAGTATCTCTCATTTAGGTGAAGGTTTATCTGAGTTCAAACAAAGGGCTTCCATAAGAGCTATTTCCTGATGTACTTTTTCATTGCTTAAATCTAGTTCAGCGATAAGTGGTTATGCAAACACTTGGCTTGCTGATCTTGCTGCGATAGCCAGCAGCTTGTCCATGGGTGAGCCTGGCTGGGGAAGCTCTGGAGGAGCACGTGGTGTTACAGTCCTGATTTGAACCTTTAAAAAACACTGCAGCAGAAATTGCAATAGAAGGCCTAAACTCTTTTTTTTTTTTTAACTTGTGAAGTATGTCAGTGTTTCTTCTCTGTACTGTTAATCAAAGCAGTTAGGGAATTATCTACGTTTACAAATACCAGTTGTGCTGTGGGTCATCATGCCAGTACTTGAAAAATCTGACTGCTCATGTGTTGATGGCAAAGACTGGGTCAAGATTCACAACAAGTGGAAAAAAAAGTTGGTTATGCTATCTCGTATTTGTTGAGGACTAGAAATGTGCACATAATTTGTTTTAGATGATATCCCATAATTCATTCTTTGGCCTGAATGTCTCTTGTTCACGTTCAGTGGGCTCTCTGTAGTCCCTTAGAAGCTTCTTTTGTAGTCTTGTGTAATTAAAGCCTTCCTGGTCTTTTCCAGAGAAAGTGAGTTCCTAGTACTGAGTCACTGCCAGGCTTCCTTTGTTTCTCAGAAATGAGAAAATCACTTATCTTGGTAAATGAGAACATTTAATGAACTAAAAATGCAGTGAGGAGTGAAAAAAACCACTTAAGCTTACTTCTGAAGAAGTGACTACTGCGGAGAGCCGTGCTGATGAGGAAAGTGAACTGCAAAAAGGTGAAGTTTAGCAGTGCTGCTTCCTTGCTGTCGGGGGTTTGGCTTGTAGCAGGGAAGTTATAGAGGTCTGTTTGTCCTTCCAGAATGAGTTTCACAAAGTGCTCTTTTCTAAAGAGCTGACTACTTCTACATTAAAGATTTTGTTTCCCAAGCTGCAGCCCGGTTTGCTTTCCCTTCCTGGTGACTGGGAATGCTACCTTACCCAGGAACTATTCCGGAATCTTTTTGAGGTATATTCTCTTCCAGCCATCTGCTTTCTTCCATCCACCTCCAGCTGAGAACTGATGTGTGAACAAGCATGTGTGAGGGACACTGGCACTGGGATACGTGTTTCTTTGCGGAGTTATGATTTTTAAACTTGTATTTGTTGTACAGAGCACAGTAAAGAGGTATGAACAGCAGTATGTTAGGGATGAGAAGGTATTTGCTGATTTGTGAGAGTTAATCCAGAGGTGTTTCTTTCCTAATGCAGCTGCCAAGGCTGCCAAGAATTTGAAGCCTCTAGATTGGCCTCCCATGAGTCAATGTTTTTCCTATTGATTTGCAGTGCCCTAATGCAGGGGGAAGAAGGGGATCTAAGTGATACGTGGGGGTGATCAAGCTGCTGGAATGCAGTCTGTCAGGCTAGTGCTCGAGGGACCCTTCTTGCTGCTTGTGTGTTTACAAACAGCTCAAATTCCACATGTGATACGTGGGGAGAAGAGTGGTGAACACTGATATGCACCTGCAGGTTAGCCCCCAAGCATGGTCAGGTATTGCAGGCACAAATTCATGTTTGTCTGTGGCACACACAAAAAGCAGAGGGCTGGATTCAGTTGCCAAGATGAGCCTTTCTTGGGATGCCCTTGGAGAATGTTGTGCTACTCTTAAAAGGTTACTTTTCCTGCAACTTTGAAGAGATAAAAAAAATGCAGCATCTTAGCCTGTTTCATATAATTACTATTAAGAAAATATTCAACATGCATAATTTTCTGAATGATGACTCAAATTCCTACTTACTTTTTGCCAATTTTAAACTTTGTTTGGAGGATTCAGCTATTACTTGGAGGATTGAGATGTGGTGGATGCCCTGTCCCTGGAGATGGTCAAGGTCAGGCTGGGAGGGCTCTGATGGAGCTGTGGATTTCCTTGTTCACTGCAGGGGGGTTGGACCAGATGGCCTTCAAAGGTCTCTTCCAACTCAAGCGATTCTCTGATTCTACTGTAAGAATAACAGGATAGCAGAAGATCACTTGCCACTTTTGTCAGATTTTCTTTTAAGTGCGGAAGTTATTTTTGAGCCATCTAATGGAAAAACCAAGTGATCCATATCCTTTCACACAGGAGACCAGGACCTTGTTGTAGGAAGTGTATCTCCCTTACTGAATATATTAGTCTGGCCAGCGAAGCTGAGTAACTTGTTTGTATAAATGGCTCATGTTTCCAGAGGACTGAGCACACACCTGTTCTCAAATTGCCAAGATATTTTTGTTAGCTGTAGGTATGGTTTTGAGCAGCAAAAAGCCAGAACATTGTCTTTAGACTCCCTGAAAATTGGGTTGAGATCATACCTAACTGTTGGTATTGCAAAAGGATCCTGCTGTTGCCAACATCACAGTCCCAAAATGTAAGGATAGTGGCAGCAAGTATAATTCCCCTGGATATAAGAAATTACTGTGATGGGTTTAAAATAGTGTCACTTTAGAATTGCTTTCATGTCTTTAAACACAGCTGAAATACTAGCAAAGATAAAAGTAAAATCCTGTTATTTTGACTCTACTCTGAACACAAGTTGCTAAGTGAAGCAGTTGAACAGGCTTTAATACAGTGCTATTTTGGTTGGAATGCTTGGCAATGTTCTTACTGCTACATGCATTAAGGAAGATAGGGGTTTATATAATGAGCCCATTAAATTTGAAGTTGAGGCTGCTTCACTATACTGTGTATTTCTTAATACACAATGCTACCTGGGAGCATACAAACGTTTGACTCTGGTGGAAAATCTTTAAAATTGCTTAGGGAACAGCAGAGTTGTAGGCTTAATCTTTGTGAAAGGTCTGTGCATGCATGTCTGTCCTACCCAAAGAGGTGTTATGACTTCTCGCATCAAGCCCAGCACTGGCTGCAGACGTCTTGAGGATGTGTGCTCCTGCCCTTTTTGCTTCTGTTGCATACTGGAAACTCCACCTACTCTGCTTTGTCAAGGTGACAGAATAAAATAACGTAATTAACATCCTTCCAACATCTTTCTTGCATGCATTTAGTCACAAAGCAACACCATTTTATTCTCCCATTCAAACTGAGGTCAGCAATATTGCTGCAGCTGCTTTGCTTTTGAGGAAATAATTGGCTTTTGTGATTGTATCTATGCAGTGCAATTGCAATCCTGAGAGAAGGATGTGTAGTATCTAATGATTTTATTTGTTAAAGAGAGACCTATCACAGAGGGAAAGTGCATGTGGCATCTTATAATGCGCTCTTAGTTTATCGGACTGCTGAAGAAATATTGGATAATGCAGTTCCTTATTTCTTGTCTACAAAGCTAAACTTGAGACAATTTCTTTCTTAAAACACCTCAGTAATGGAGGAGAAAATCAGTTGTATTACTAGAAAAGCAGCAGCATTTGATTATTTTTCTAATGTTCTCATGCTCTTTTAATAGGTCTAGTTCTGGTGATACATATGCTGCTTTGACCCATGTGTCTTATATTGATTCTTGTACCATTCTTAAATTGCAGGTTTTCTTCCTGTGCTGTGCCCTGTAATCTCTAGCAGCTTTTTTCTGCCAGCTCTGCATTGTGAAAGAACTGTTTGCCACATGTGGAAGAGACAGCTGTGCTTAAATCAGACTGAACATCTTGATGTGGCTGCAGTTTACTATCATCACGTATATATAATCACACTACAATAATTTTCTTCAAACAATGCTGCACAGAGAAATGGTGCATTACAAGAACATATGCCAATGGTGCACAACTTGAATAAAACCAGCCTCATTTAAGAGCTCAATAAAACTGACTGAAGTTTTCAATCCTATGTGTGCACATTCTTTAGAGGAGAAAGAACCCTGTGCTGCTGTTAATCTCTTTCAAACCTTCAAGTACTCTGCTGTAAGCATAGACTGTGCCAACTTTTGACAGTTAATTATTTTCTCTTCCGACTTGAACACACTCAGTTCAGTCTTCCCTTTCAGAACAACAAATTCTTGGGCATTTTTTTGTGTGCAGTTTGGTAAACACTTTTAGCACTTCTGCAATTTGCAGGTGTTCACAAGGCAAAGTGGGGCTTTTTGAGGTCTGAGATGAGAAATACATCAATATGTGCAGTGAGTGAGACTTGCAGAGGCTTATCAGGTGGGGATATTTCACTGTCATTCAAAGTAAAACTAACAAAAGCACTTAAATGGTGAGAGATGCCTAATAGTTTATCAACTGAAGAGGAAGTGGGTAGTTGTTGTAACTAAGTCCTCAAATAAAAACAAAAACGTGTTTTAAGGAAGTCTGAAAACCAGAGCTACTTCTCAAATCTGCTTCTCTGGGAACTGTTTTTTCCCCCCTGTAGTTTGAGGGTAGTGTTTAACTGCAGCCAGTATGCTTGCAGTACTGATGAGAGGGCTGAGGTACTCCAGAATGACTGCACAACATGAATAGCCTTTCTTCAGAACAAGACCCTCATAAAATAAGAAAGCTCCTATGTTATTTTAGTAGGACCCACCCTCCCCTTCTCTTGGAACTGTAACAGTTTTCTCCCCGCTGCTCTCTATTGTGTTACAACGTGAAGGCTCTGTCCCTTCTGTCCTGGGCGTCTCTGAACTCAGAAATTTTTTCTATTCTTAATTTAAACAAAACCAGCTGTGCACAAGTGAAAAGTTTGAAAAAAGGAGTGTGTGTACTCACTCCCTGGTTATACTTCTAGGATGTTACAGGGGAGCTTTAGGAGCTCAGGGCAATCTTGCTGCAAAAATAGTTTCAAACTATTCATGAAGAGGAAAAAAGCTGAGATTGTTTTAGTGCATTGCATTGCTGTCACCATAGTAACACTGCTACATTTGAGTACTGACAGCCAGCTAAGTGTTTTTATTCTTATAAAGGGAGAATTAAGAGACCTTTTCTCTTCCAATGCCATCATTGCATACTTTTTGCAGCTGCTGCATATTTTCTTCACACCCTCTCCCTGTTGATGCTGTTCCTGTACTGCAGCCCAGCTATATTAAGAGCAATTAAGACTATTTAAAAGGACAGAGTGGATATTTTAGCTCTTTCTAAAGGTTTTTGTTTCATACTCTGCTCTCAGATTTCTACATTGGGGCACCTTGCAAATCCTACGTATTTACTGAAGCCAGGGTTTGATACTAATAGCAAAAAGGAAAAGGAGCAAAAAGGAAAGAATTCATGATCTGGAAAGAAGGCTAAAACATCAGTTATATCACTGGCCCTCGTGAGAAGGAAGTGGAGATGTGCTTGTGGCTATGAAAGAAAAGGAGAAAATAATTAGATTGTATTCTGCAGTGATGGTTGGTTCTAAAACTAAAATTTGGTAAGGTTACAAATGGGGATAGCTCCCATTTTTCTTTTGCCTGTGTTACTGATTTGAGACTTTACACAATCTCTGGATGTGTCTAATGCCATCTTCTCTGTGTACGCCAAGAATTCAAGGGATCCACTCACATGACAATGTTCTGTAACTGCAGCCCTAACTGGAGGATAGCTACTGCTGTCTGGCATTGTGACGAAAAGTTTAAATTTTTCAGAAGCATGACATGGCCTCATTTTATTGGCAAGATGTACCGTGTGTTGTAGAACAAAATTGTCAGCTGATAAACTGCACTGTGAAATCATTGTGAATCCTCCATGCTTAGGGAGCTTGAGAGCCCCATTAGCTTAAGAAATAGGCTTCAAAATGTTTTTATTAGACCTTTGGGAGCTATATGGAAAACCCTCTAGATAGCTTGGTGAAACATTGATAATTAGCATGTGGGTTTTTTTTAATCCAACATGTAATTGTTTTGTCTAGTGGTATTTCAGAACTAGAGGGTCTTATTTTCCTGTTATTGTTGAGAAGAGGTTTGTCATTATGCGTAATGGACAATTTCCTTCTTGGGGGGAAGGGTGGGGAAATGAGGTATTTTGTGTGTTGTTTTAAAAATTGTTTTCCTGAAGTAGGGCTATGTTAGGAACATCTTACTAAATGGTTTGTTTGGAATGTGCTGTGATCTTTCAACTCTAGGACTGTGGACTCCAGGAAGGATCCCTTCTACAAAAGGTTCAAAGGGTCTTCGGCCTTCAAATGCTGGTGTTGTCAGTGCAGGAATCCTACACGTGCCCTCCAGACTTAACTCTGATGACAGCTTGTTTTCTTCTCTTTCTATTGTTGTAGGCTTATGAGAGAAGGTTTCCTACGTGTCCTCTGATTCCCATGTTTGTAGCCAGCGACACCGTAAATGAATATAAGAGCGAGGACGAAGCTATCCACGTGATTGAACGGCGCTGCAAGCTGGATATAGATGCCCCACGACTGCTGAAAAAGGTGATTAGGTTTGAAGTGCCTGTTTTTACTTCTGGGTATCATTTCACATGAATGTTGTATATTAACAGAATCTATGGCATCTCCCTCAGATTGCAGGAGTGGATTATGTCTACTTTGTCCAGAAGAATTCTCTGAACAGACGAGAAAGGACTTTGCATATAGAAGCCTACAATGAAACCTTCTCTAACAGAGTCATCATTAATGAACACTGCTCTTACACAGTGAGTAACAGGCTCTTGATGGTGCTACAGATGGAATTAAGTCAGTGTTTAGATTTCAAAAGTCAAACAGAAGTTGGGTTGTTCTTGGCTTTTGCCTTGCAAGAAAAAATAACCAACATTGCACCATGAGTGATAATTGTTGTTAGTGTTAAATGTAACACGCTTGCTTGAAGAACTGAAACAAGTTTGGCACCCTCTTGCCTGAGCATCATCTCAGATAGCAGAACACAACATAATTTGCTGCACTTGACAGCTCTGTTTAGGCAAATCTGTGGTCTGCAATAGCAGTGTGGGGCTTGTCGAGGCTGTTGATACCCTGACAGAACTGTTAAAGGAAAGTTCAGCGTAGCTTATTTGCCTTCTGCTCAGCTCAGATGCTCATCATTAGCAACGTTTTAACCTAACTCTTTCCGTGGTGGCTCTTTTTGGTCTTCAGTGCAGATGTTTTCTGATGCAGAGGAGTCTGGTGGTGTGCTTACTGCTATGTTCTGGTCGTGTTTTTTCTTAATAGCTTCACAAATACTCGTAGGCTGATACAGCACATCTTCATTGAAGTAAAACTTTGAATAGATTTTAAAGGTCAAATGCGAACTATCAAATGTAACCCACTAATTTACACTGCCGCATTTTTTATTAAGTGCAGCTGGTAACTTAATTTTTCTCTGTTGTCTACGGGAGCGTGGTTAAAAAGTCACTGGAATTCAAGCCCACTTGACACTATTATCCTATTTTTTTATTATTATTTCTGCAATTATTTCCAAGGCACATTTTAAAATACTCCATCTGCAATTTTTCTGTGAAAGGTGCTCTAAATTTTAAAAGGCTAGGAAGCAGCAAAAGCCTCCCTGATAGCTTATTCAGCAGTCAACCAAATGAGAAGCTTACTCTTCTTTTCTGTAGCATTATCATAGGAGAACAAAGTTAAAATATTTTTCTACCTTGGTACTTTGTAGGTCAAAGAAGGAACAATCTGTTGCAGTAGGTCTGTTGCAAACATGTCTAGACAGCAGTGCTGGGGAATGCTTACACTGTACTTCCTGCACTCTTTAAGCTAGCTGGCCTTGGTCTATCAGTCTAACCTGCAGGAGCAGAAGGTTCATCCTGCACTGTTTTACTCTGTTCCACTGATACACCACAGTCACAGCTCGTATATACAGTGAGATATTGTTGATTTGTTTAACCTGCTAGTCTTTTTTATCTTGGCTTGTGCACTAGTATTTCTCCACCCTACCCTTTCTTGTTAAGAACGTGCTGTGCTAGCAGTGGAACTACAGGAGGGCTTCTCAGCTAGTTCTTTAGTGTTATCCTTTCTGATCTGTGTTCTGCAAATGAAGCAAAAGACTGCAAATTTCTCTTGCATATTTTCGACTATGTGAACCTGATGAAGAGAGTCATTCAAATATTGTGAGGAAAAAGAATACCAAATATATAACTAGATTGTATGACCTCCTTTTAACTAATAGGTTCATCCTGACAATGAAGACTGGACCTGTTTTGAACAGTCAGCAAGTCTGGATATAAAATCTTTTTTTGGTTTTGAAAGCACAGTGGAAAAAATTGCCATGAAGCAATACACCAGCAATATTAAAAAGGTGAGCCTGCAGACATGAATTTGGTGCCTGGCTTTTAAGTTATGAAAAGATAATGTAGCTGCTGCTAAGTAGCAGGCTGCTGTGGTCAAAAAGCTGGGCTTCTGTTTACTCTTTAGCCTAGGGCAGTATGTGTGTGTAGGTCTGTATTTGGAATTGGAATCTTTAGAGAGGTCTGATCACTTAAAGGGTTTCCAGTCCAATCCTTTCTGTGTCTAAATGGGTATTTTTAGAAGCTGAAGTAAAGTCTCCTTTTTGAAGGGAAAGGAAATAATAGAGTACTACCTGAAGCAGCTGGAGGAAGAAGGAATAACCTTTGTTCCTCGTTGGACTCCTCCTGTTGCATGTAAACTGGAGAGCAGCACATCCCACACAAGACGACCAGTTTCACCTGCTATTAATGTACCAGATTCTGCCACAAAAGAGGGCTTGAACAATAAGGAGATCCTCAACACCTCAAGCAGCCCCTCAGAGCTTACAGCAGGAACGCCTGATGGTATGGTGCTTTGACTTGTTCTAGTGGGATTCTTTGCACTGTAGAAGCTCTTGGCACTGTGCTACTTCTCCTGGGCAACTGAAGCCCATCAGCTACTTGTTTGGTAACACGATGTTATTGCTTGCAAAGCAATGACCTGTGAGAGAGCACTTGAAGAGCTGTTATCAGCTTGTCTTTTTAGTGAATGAAGATCAGAAGAGCGGAGAAGCTCTTCTCTTTGTTCATTAGGTTGCAAATCAATAGCCTGCATCTTGCCCAGAAGTCAGGGATGGGTTTAACTATAGCGGTAATGGAGAGGAAAGGGCTGGAGGAAGCTTCCCTGGTCACACAGTCTTCTGTTGTATCTTCCTTCTGCAGTCAGTAACGGAATTTGGGAAAATTCTTGCACTGGGAGATTTAGGTCAGAGCTTTTCTAAGTATTTCCAGAAGGAGCAATCCCTATGCTTGCTGTGAATTGACAAGTCTGAATATTCTGTGAAAATGTTTTTGTAAATGCCTGTTGTCACTCCAGAAGGAGAATTAATCTTCTTAGTTTAATGTGAAGATAACTGTATGCTTTCTTGCTCATCTTTTCATTGATTCAAAGAAATTTCATTAAACTCTACACAGAGCACAGAGCAGCCACTTATCTGTCTCAGATATCAGCATATAAGATCATCTACTGCTTTGATTAGATCAGCTCAGGACCAGTCTAATCGCATGTACATCTCCTTTTAGACAAGCTGGATGCAGACTACATCAAACGTTATCTGGGTGATTTGACACCGATGCAGGAAAGCTGCCTCATTCGGCTGAGACAGTGGCTCCAAGAGACACACAAGGGCAAAGTAAGTTGCTGTTTGTTTCTTGTGGCTCTCTCTCAATATGTGAGATGCATGGTAGACCTAGTAAAACATCATGCCATACCTCACGTGGCTAACTGGTTCTGCTAAGTGGCCTTCTGTGATCAAAACGAAGTACCTAAATTAAGTCTTTATGCTGGCAATAGAAGAGAAAGAACTTATTGCCTCTGTCCATCTGATTTTGCCTGCTGAGATGTTTAAATGATGAGTGTGACTGCCTCCCAGCATGTCAATAATCCAGCACAGGAGAATAATGTCAGTTTTACAAGTCCTCCTGGTTCTAGAATAGCTTTATTTTTTACATTCGTTTGTTTTGGCCAAACATCATGTTCATAAATCCATATGTGCAGGGGAAGCACTGTGGCCTGTTAAAGCACTGAGAGCAAGTCTGAGGGTTTTCCAGTGGCTTGTGATTTGTGTATGTTTTCAGGCCTTCCTGTTCTTTAGCAATGAAATACAGTCTGTATTTTGTCCCTAGATTCATTTAAATTGGACTAACTTAGTATGGTCATACAGATGTAAATCATTGTTCATGAAATTTTTGTATCCCTCAAATGGAAGTAGCTGCAGTACCTGACAAGGCTTAGGTTTTGTTGTGAAAAAAGACCACTTTCCTTGAGTAA
The DNA here is from genome assembly GCA_013396635.1 of Penelope pileata. NCBI lineage: Eukaryota > Metazoa > Chordata > Aves > Galliformes > Cracidae > Penelope > Penelope pileata. Next base: position 377,015 of record WBMW01002723.1, on the reverse strand, counting down.
CTTCCAGTGTTATATACACCATCCTCAGCTTCTCTTGTTCATCCTTCTGTTCTTCTAGTTTCAAACCTTGAGTACAAAGTTGTGTTGGTTATTTTTGTTTTGTTGTTTGTTTTTTGTAATAGATCCCAAAGGATGAGCACATCTTAAGATTCCTGCGTGCCCGGGATTTCAACATTGATAAAGCAAGAGAGATCCTTTGCCAGTCTCTGACCTGGCGTAAGCAACACCAGGTAGACTATATTTTAGACACTTGGAATCCTCCACAAGTACTGCAGGATTACTATGCAGGAGGCTGGCATCACCATGACAAAGGTATGCTCTATACTGTGGATATTGAACAGCCTTTTTATGTTCTATGATAATTGTTCCTCAGTTAGCTGGAAATGGCTGGAGAGCTGGGTAGATCTTCTCTATTATGTACTAAATTCATGCTGCCAGCTCCTTAGTTAGTGGAGGCAGACTCCTAGGTCCTAATCTTTCTGACTAATACCAACATATTTAACTCTGTAAACAGCTCTGCCATGCCAGTACTTAAAAAATTAATTAATTGCACTTCTACACTGCTCTGAGTTGCTTAGAATGGTGTTATGCAAATGCTGAGTATTCCATTTCAGTGATTAAAAGATGTTTGTAAATAAGTGTGTTTTTCTAATCAACTTATTTCTGACGTTGGATAAGTCTGCTGGTGGCATAAATGAATACTTACTTGGCATTACAGTCAGCTTAATGATGGGAAGTGGGATGTTGCAGAAACACCAAACAGAGCTGGTTTATTTAAGAAAGGAGGAAGCTTTGGTTATTCACTTTGTATGGCACTCCATGGCCAAATCTTTAAAACATGGAAGACTATACTTGATATGCTCCCCTGTCCCTCAGCTGGCTTTATTGTGTACTAGTCTTGTTGCTAGTATGCACACAGAAATGAAACATTTTGGAATTCATTGCTTGAGGCAAGCTGGGCTCTTTAGATAAGGAAATGGTCTCTTACGGTGAGCTGTGTTCTTTTGCTTTAGTCCTTTCCCCACTGGGCACCATTGTTTCTGCCAATTCTTCCTGTTACAAGGAAGGTGACGGGAAGCTGTGTGCAGTCGTGGCCAGGAGACTAGGACACAGCAGAAGCTTAATCACTCTAAAGCTGAAGAGCCTGAATGGCTCTACCCTGCTGCTCTGGGTTCAACAAACTCAAACTTAGTGGAAATTGAGAATATGATTGTGAAGACTGTAGGAAAAAGAGTTGTGAATATATTCTCCCTTTCTGTCATTCCTTGTCCTTAATTTCCAGGCACTTCTGTCAGTAGCATATAACAGGGTCCTGCCAGTGAGTAGAAAGGTGCAGAATGCACCAGTGTCTTGTAATGTTTTTCTGAGAAGTTCTTCAGGCTTGTTGTGAACTTCACGTGCCCCTCCCTTTCCCATCAGTTTCTTTGATGTCTTCTGTGCCATACCCTCAAACATAGCAGGGTTGTCAATAATGGAAACAGAAACTTTAAACACCAAGCAATTATCTATAATTTAAATCTTTACAGCGGGTAGCTTTTTTTAAACCCTCTTTTCCAGTATTGCTCCTATCCTCCCACATAAGCAAAATGTGCAAAACTTAAGCTCGCTGAATTCTGCATAGATTTTAGCACTGAAGCAAAGGTATAAAGTGGTATGATGCGTGCTGTCTCAAACAACCTGCTAGTGCAAAAGTTGTTATCTTGGCTTTCAGTTAGCACAGTGTTTCTTTATGTCCCAGTGGCTTTTAGTTTGTAAAGAGTGCTTCAGTCAAGTGTTTATTTAAGTCACAAAGCTGGAGAGAAGTAAAAGATACACAGCACTGTCAATTGAGACTTTCCTTCACGTGTCATTTGGGTGGAGGAGAGTTAGTAAGCTATTTGGTTTTGCATGTGTGTGCATCTGTGAGGGAAGGAGACCCACTATGAAGCCTAATAGCACTTGTTTAGTGTTTCAAAAGCCAAACAGTACATTCCAAAATAAGCATGTGCTGATGGTAAAATAATATTGTCTTTTAGACCATCTGATTAAATACAAATGACCCTTTCATGGGGGTGTAGTGTCCTTGCTAAATAAACAGCTTGGTTTGAGTCTGCAATTTTACATTTTTTTTATATAGGATATCCTGTCAGTTTCTTTCCTTGTCTCCCGAAGGACTTAATGATAATTTGCTATCTCTGTTTGCAGTTGTTGGGTGGTGAAATTGAAGCTAAACAGGCATCAGAACTTCTTGGAGATTTTAATGTAGAAAGCTGCTTTTTTGTAGCATATTTAGTTTTATAAGTTGGTGATTATTAGCTTGTGTACTAGCATAGGTGGAGCAAAGCTTAAGAAATACATCATAGCTTTGGGAAGAGGGTAGAAACTATTTCAGACAACTAGCTCCTCTTACGAAGAATGAGAAATGCAAGCTTTAGTTCTTAAATTTGGATAATGCAGCAGTGAAGCTTAGTGCCTTTGTATCCTGGGACAGTAGCAGGATACTGTGGTTTGTGACAAGAGGACTGTGAAAAGGCAAGCCCTTGAATACAGAGGGTCACCTGAAGCTGATCTGGAGTAGAGTCTGTTCTCAGCAGGCTTAAACTGCAGAAGTGAGGCTGTGTGCCAGTTCCGCATGATATGTCATAACATAGCTGAAAGGTGTGACTCGAGCAAACACTGCAGAAAGCAAGTCTGGGGGTTAGCACTTTGTTCCTTTAACTCTCAGCACTTAGTGTAGCACCTGCCCAAATAGGTTGCTGTGAGCTATCTGGAGCAGTGCTGTGTCGTGTGTGAGAGAAGGCTTACATTCTTCATTGCAAGTCTTTACTTACGGTAACGGACTAAAGTTTTTCCTTACTTAGCTGTGCTGGAAGCTAATTATAGTCCTATATCTTTAACTGTGTTTACAAAGATCTGTAAATGTACTTGTTGAAGTCCTTTGGACTTTCCTTGTAGATAGGGTAGCTATTTTTGCATCAAGATGTCTCCATTGAACATGTGCAGTTCATTTACAGGTAGTCTTGTGGTGTAACTGGGCAGATTAAGTTTATATTGCTGTCTGCTCCAGGTACTCCTCCTTCCTCTTGTACAACAAAGTTTGAACTGACTATGGCTTGTTTCCATTTGGATTTTTAGTGTGAAGCTGGTTGACTCTATTTATTATTGTACAAACGAGGGTTATGTTGATGTAATTGTTCTTGTTACTCAGATGGTCGCCCGCTGTATGTGCTGCGACTGGGACAGATGGATACCAAAGGCTTAGTGCGAGCTCTTGGGGAAGAGGCCTTGCTTCGATACGTAAGTATTTTTGGAGCCAGCAAGTTGCTAACAATGTGATATTTTCATTTAGAACTTTCCTTTTCTGCCAGAACATTCATCATGCTGAATATTTTGATGTACTCTCTGGCCGTCTGTTTTTGGTTTGAATACATCTGAAAGCTCCTGGCCTTCTGCATTCTTTCCAACTGCAAACTGATGGTGGAAAGGCGTAGTTCTTGGCAGCTTCTGTAGCTATTGGTTAGCACTTTCAAAAATTCTTTTGCTGTTTGTGCACTGCTTCAAACTGAAGTCTCTGCATTTGTGCAGAAGAGAAAATGCCACGCTGAGATTTTTTCAAGCCTGTATTACAAGAATAACTTATTTAAAAGAAAGTATTTTTTCTTTAAAATGTTACCTTCTCTAAAGGGAACACTCAGACTGTTATTGTGGATTTTCTTGGCTTCCAAGCAGAAAGCTGGCAGAATTCCTGGTTTTCAATAATTTTTTTTGACTCCAAGTAATGACAATTGTGGCTGTCGTAACTACTAGAAACAGGTTGGATTTTACTTTTTCTCCTCCAGTAGCTTTTCCAGGCACATATTGTTTACTTGTTCCTGGTCTTAAGGAAAGGCACATTTATTTTTCAGCAAGATCAGCCAGCAAAGTGAACATGGTGATTTCTAGTTCATTCTTTGGGGGGAGAAAAAGATGCCAAGTTATTAAGTACTACATTTGTGATGTATTTTTTCTGAAAAATCAATAATCATAAGTTTCTTACAATATTTTTTCACCTAAGTTAGTCTGTACTGGTTTCAGCTTTTAGTTTTAATTAGTTTGGTTATGAATATTTTTTTTCCTTATCCAACTACTGAGTTTTAGAATATCTTCTCTAGACAGAATGTTTTCTTGTGCAGGTTCTTTCTATAAATGAAGAAGGACTGAGGCGATGTGAAGAGAATACAAAAGTATTTGGCAGACCAATAAGGTAAAATACATCAATTAGATCTGCTCGTCAGGGATTACCAAGTGTGGAGGCGGGGAGGGTGGGATGACCTCTTGCAATGTGATGCTGCTGAGTTCAATTTATTAAAGAGACCAAGCAAAGGATAGTCTGTGTCTCACATGCAGATATAAGCACAATTACTGTTAACTGAGACCTGCCCTAATTACCACTTAAGTGAATCGGCATGGTCAAGCCTGAAGGAAACACAACACTTGTTCCAGCAGCCCCACTGACATGCCCATAATGGTTCTACACAGAGTACTTCGCTTCTCTACACTGTTGAATGTCTGCAAAGCAATGCTGCTCACTTCCCATCTCTGATTCTGGAGAATTTTGTAACCAGATGTTGGTACAGCCTGCCAGTAAAATCAGACCATGATAATGTCATGGTATAACCTTTCCAGTAGTTTCAAGTTGTTTTCTTGTCACTTTCTGATCCATGGTCCATACCAAAGCTCATTACTCTCAATTCTTATGTTCGCCTGTCAGACACAATTCATTATATGCAGTTATTCAGCTATTGATCAAGGTAAGGTGGTGAGGCTCCTGTGAAACCTGGGATCTGGTTTTCCACATACTTGCGTGGCTTTGCGTAAAGCTTAGCCAAAAATGGCTTGCTATCCTATCTTTAAGTCATTTTAGGGGTCACTTAGAAGTACATCAATTGCAAAGTAGATTCAAGGGTGTGGAATGAATGCAAGACTTGGCCCTGAAATGAAGCAGTGTTTCTGGGACTCTTTTCAATTTCTTACTCCTTCCCTTAATCCCTAAAGGTTAAGGGATGTATGCTATGCCTACTTATCTTTTCCCTGCGAAAGAGCTTGCTGTCCTAGCTCTCAGTGGGGAATAAAATCTAAGAGGTAGGTTTCATGTGTGTAACTGTGAACTTGTGCTGCCTAGTGAATCTTCATTTATAGATGTAGTCCTAAAGGACTACATATTAAACGTTTCAAGTGAAACAAATAAGTGCTTGCTGTTTTGTAGAAACATTGTGCATCATTTCATGGATGCTTGCTGGTGCAGCGCAGCTGTAAATCTTGAGTCCGTGCCCAGGGTGAGACCACAGCTTGGAAAATAACTAAAGCATATGCTGAAGCTCAGTATTTGGTATTAGGAACACATCTGTTCCTATAGAAAAAGCTTCCCTTCCTGAGGTCTGATAACAGAATTAGCATTGAGTTGTAATGGCACTCATACTGTACTGCATTAGTAGGTAATCAGCACCATGAATGTTAGATTACTTTATAGCAGTGTGGCTGCTTAATTGATTTCTCAATAAAAGCAACAGTATAACATTTGGGCTGGCTGCTGTCTGCATCATGTGTTGGCTTTGTGTTAGCCTTCTCCCAGAGTTTTAAATGTCTATGAGGAGATGTGCATGATGTGCAAAGTGATTGTTGCACATACTCTGTAGACATGCTTGGCACGCTCAAAGACATTGCATTCTAATAATCTTAAACTCCAGTGTGTACAGTTAGCACAAAACAAGGAAGTAAAATAGAGGAAATCAAAACATGCAGTGGAGTCCATACATTTCAGAACATTGGCCATGTGCATAAGGCAGGAGAATTTTGATGCTACTGAGATTTTTTTTTTCCTTTTTGTCTCTCCAAAATTTAGCTCTTGGACCTGTCTAGTAGACCTAGAAGGCTTGAACATGCGGCATTTATGGAGACCTGGTGTCAAAGCATTGCTAAGAATCATTGAGGTGGTAGAAGCTAATTACCCTGAGACTTTGGGTCGTCTTCTAATCCTGAGAGCACCTCGAGTATTCCCAGTTCTTTGGACACTGGTATGTTTTTAATTCAAGGTCTTTCTCAGCACTCTCAGCATACCACTACACATATGTAGTTTGTAAAAGCACTTTAGAAATCAGACTTTACAGGCAGTAAATATTACCTTTGGATGCTTCTCTTTTATAGGGTTCCTGGAATGGCTTTAAAACTCCCACCTAAGAACTTGTTCATGTAGTCAGTTACTTTAGCTTCTTTGTAGCGTGAATTTTGCATAATAAGGATGGTAACACTTAATGCGATCAAACTGATCCCTTCAAAACTTACTCAAGAAAAACCTGGGAACCTGATCTGTTCTGTTTTTCTTTGTTTATAGGTTAGTCCATTCATTGATGACAACACTAGAAAGAAATTTCTTATTTATGCTGGAAATGACTACCAGGGTCCTGGAGGACTGCTGGATTACATCGATAAAGAAATTATCCCCGATTTCCTTGGTGGAGAGTGCATGGTATGAATTTAAGCTAGTGCTTACAGCAACTTATTTTTGGATTTCCCTCCTCCCCCCTCCCTCACTCCTCTAAACAAAGAAGCTTGTTGGTTTTGGTCAGAATTCAAAGGGAAGTCTTTGAAGAGGAGAACCAAATTGTGAGCTTTGGAGCCACAGAGGCTGACTGTGGCCATTGTATTACCACAGCTCTTGACCTTAGCATTTGTTGTGTGAAACATAGATGCCTGGAGCTGTGCATGATTCTGTTGTTTGCATCTTTGTGATGACATAAGATGCAGTGTAAGACCTATCTTTTATTTCTTCTTCATGGCAGCAAGATGAAAGGTTAGCTATGTCCAATGTGCTAGACTATACCATATTACAGTCTACCCCTGCCCCAAGCTTTCACATGTTCTGGATTTTCAGAAACGTCAGTGTTCAAATTATCTTCACCAGTCTGCTAGAGGAGAAAAAGCTCTGTTGTCACATCAGTGGCCAAATAATACCAGTGATTAGGTATCAAAATGATACTGTGTGTCCATCTAGAAGCTGTTTACTCTTTTTTTCACTTAATAATGTATCTGTATTGGTCTTAACTGTCCAAGAAAAGTTGATGGTCAAAAAAGATTCCCACGTGCATGGGCCGGTTCAAAAGTATTTCAGTCTAAGTACCAGGCTTCATTGGTCACTGTCACCACTCTGTAACTGTCAAAACTCTGTAACCTAAACAACCTCACTGATACCACAGGAGCCCAAGGATGTAAATGGCACATCTGCTAGCAGGGATTAACAAACAGCCTGGTCTCATATGTGCAATCAATTGGGATTAATTGGTGTCCCAACTGACCACAACACACTGAAAAAACAGTACTGTGACTTTTTTTTTTTTTTTTGCTCAATAATGTTTCTGATGGTGCAGACTTGTTGATTTCACTGAGTTGTAGGAAAGCAACTTGGGCATTTTCTGGAGCTTCCATCACAGTAACACTTAGATTTTGCTTGATTTTATTTTTTAACTCAGCTTTTTTAGAACGTGGTCATTTCAGACTTGCTTATTAAGCCCCTGTTACATTTTCTAGATTAATTTCTTTACTTTACTGTTCTTGAAAATGCATCTGGTTCTGTTCAAATGCAGTCTCAAATTATGATGAAGTACTGCCACATGTTTTAGAGTAGACCATGCATTTATCTTCAGTGGGCTGCTTTTTACAGCAGCAGTACCTTTCAGTGGAGAGAGTTTGTACTGTCTAATTTGGAGCTTGAGAAGCTGGCAAAATCCACTGCTTAAGTAAGCAAAAGTGAACGTTACCAGAAAGCAAATTGCTATCATACTTCCTGCTGGTCACAGATAATAACAGGGTCTTTTTTTCCTCTTTACTTCTGGATGTTTGAGCAAAAATGACTTCTCAAAGATCCTTTCAATTCTCTTCTGTAATTTAGTTATCAAAAACTTTTGCTGCCTCCAAACACGTCTGTGGAACTTATTCCTGACCAGAGAGTTGTCTGACTTTGTTGCTGGAGGCTTCTTAACAAAGAATTGTGCTTCAGGAAGTTGTGTAATCAGTTCCAGTACTCAGCTGTCAAGACAGCTGTAACTTGAAAACTGTTACCTTCCTCACTGCAATATCCTTTAACTTGTTTGGAAACTTAGCATATCTCCCCTCCATCTTTAGTACTTGGATTCAGCTATGCCAGTTCCTACAGATCTGTGTGGCCTAGATCATTTATTTTAGTGGCTTGTTTGAAATGTACATACATATGATGTACAAGCTCTAACATTACTTTCAAATTCTGTTTATCTCATTCTTCAGAATACTTGCTGAATGTGAGTTTTTGTTTCTGAAACTAGCAGGCAGAGAGTGTGAATAGGTGGATGTACAGAGGGGGTACTTTTTAATGGCTGTCTTTGTTTTTAGTGTGAAGTACCAGAGGGTGGGCTGGTTCCCAAGTCCCTCTACCGGACAGCAGAAGAGTTGGAAAATGAAGACATAAAGCTCTGGACTGAAACAATCTACCAGTCTGCAAGTGTCTTCAAAGGAGCTCCACATGAGGTATGGTTGCAGCCTCCCCTTCTCTTTCATCTCAACCCTCTGCTTTGGAGTCTGTATCTTGAACTGAACATGGTTCAGAACAAGATTATTTAGTTGCCCTGCTTTTACCTTGTTCTTCTATGGTTCTGATATGTAATAATGCTTTAGTGGCTGAAGTTTGTGGCCACTTCTGGTACCATCTTGTTGCTGTTTAGAGAGTATCATTGCTTAGAAGGACGTGGCTTTGAATGGAATGAGTAACAAAGACAAGTGATACTCTCAGAAGCAACTTAAAGAGCTTGTGGAGGTCGTGTTAAAATAAGGACGCTCCATCAGGAGAAAACTTGTATATAGAATGCCTTCTAATAGTCTAAATTAAGTCCAGCAATAAAAAGCTCTGTTCTTTTCTGGTAATAATTTCTACCTTTACGAAGCAAATTGCTGTTGTCTAATGTGACCTTTTTCCTGTCTCAGGTTCTCATTCAGATTGTGGATGCCTCATCTGTGATCACGTGGGATTTTGATGTATGCAAAGGCGACATTGTTTTTAACATCTTTCATTTCAAAAGAGCCCCACAGCCTCCTAAGAAGGACTCTCTGGGACCTCACAGTATTACATCTCCTGGTGGGAACAACGTCCAGTTGATAGACAAGGTCTGGCAATTAGGCCGTGATTACAGCATGGTGGAATCTCCTCTTATCTGCAAAGAAGGGGAAAGTGTCCAGGTACGACTGCTGAATCCTTGTGTGGGAGCAGATGGAAGCTAGCTCCTAATGTTCTCATTCACAAACATAATTGATGATTGAATGGTGATTCAGCTCCGGACTGTCTGCTTGCTTTTGGCCGACATTTCAGCTTCTGTTCCTAGTTGCATGCTTAGTGGAAGGGGGATAGTGCTTACATGGGATCTGATGCAAGGGGAGGTTGCATCAGTCTGATAGTGATTGGGGTTGATCAGCAAGGAGCATAGGGAAGCTGCCTAGAACATACTGCAGCAAGCATCAAGACATGCTTTGTGCTGTAATTTTGACCACTATTTTCAGAAGCAAACAGTCTGCTTGAAGGATATCATAGGCTCTTCAGTAATGAGAGAAGTCTGGAAAAATAAGATTGAGCTCTGTGTTTCTGTAACAGAGACACCTTAGGGAGGTCCCTATGGGCAAAGTTCCCAACATGTCATGTGTGGTTTTTTTTAATGGCATTTGCAAACTGTTATTTATGAAATATGCTATCATATGCAGCATGTTTACAATCATACTCTGCCACTGCTCTTCCTTTTGACTTGAAGTAAGAGTTGAACAACCTTTCATAAAGGTGCTCCTGAAATAATCTGACCAGCACTGCAGGAGCTGAAATATTGGCACTGGAGGGAAAAAGGCTGTGGACATGTAGGCAGTCTTTCTAAACTTGAAAAATAAATTTCAAGTCAAGAGATCCTTGTGTTAACAAAGTTAATTTTCAATTTTGGCTGTGTCTGCTTCTAGGGATCACATGTGACCAGATGGCCTGGCTTCTATATTCTCCAGTGGAAATTTCATAGCATGCCTGCCTGTGCTACAACCAACCTGCCTCGTGTGGATGATGTGCTAGCATCTCTACAGGTCTCCTCTCACAAATGTAAAGTGATGTACTATACTGAAGTAATAGGATCTGAAGATTTCAGGTATGTCTGGCCAAGGATCATAAAGGTCACCCAATGTCGAACCTTTTTGAGGCAGACTCTTACTGTACTCAAAGTGTCAAACTGGTATCGAGTCCACTGAAATATAAATTAATTGTGAGGGGTTGTATTTTTTAATGTTAGTGTTTAGTTAATGTTTAGTGTCATTCGTGTTACAAAGCAAGCTCGATAACCCTTAGTAGACTTCAAAAAAAAATAACTGGCAATGGGAGCAACTAATGTCAAGAAGGGATTAATTAGTTGCTTTAATCATCATTTTTTACTTTATTCTTCTTTGAAAGTGTTGTGTGAGTCATAGGGCTTAGCAGATTGTCATGCAGAAATAGATGCAACTCAGTATGGAATTGTGTTGGTTCCGTTGTCTGCCAGTTGATGTGCCTACAGAAACTCTCTGTTTGAACAGTGTCTGGTTTTTTGCAAGGTTTTCTGGTGTCCTCCTTATCTTATGAGGTGAAGCAGGAAAGCTTTTAAATATCTGCACCATAATTATTTATTTTTATTCAGTGTACAAAGAAATACAATGTAGATACACTGCAGAAAACAAAATATTTGTATGTTCTGAAGTGTAAAACTACTTGGCTTTTTATTGCAGAGGATCGATGACCAGCCTTGAATCAAGCCACAGTGGATTCTCTCAGCTCAGTGCTGCCACCACCTCTTCCAGCCAGTCCCACTCCAGCTCCATGATTTCCAGGTAGTGCCACAAGAGATGAAAAGCAAATGGATGAGATGGCTGGACCCTCGCCTGTGGCAGCTGACTGCAATACAACTGGCAATTGTGCAAAAAAAAAAAAAAGAAACCAACAAAAAAACCCCTACCCCACAAAAGCCTTTTATAGATAGTAAAGTAGCTGTTTGAATTTTAAACTTAGTGGTTTTGGTCGTTGTAAAATCCTACAGCTTGTCTCTTAACTCTAACCTTTTTTCCTAACTCAGCCATAAATATTTTTAAGTGTGCTTGCACGAATCCTAACTCTGAACACAAGGGCTCTCTTGGAAGGAAAAATAATCAGTGCGTCAGTTAAGATAATTTTTTTAATTGTGTAAATGTTTAAAAGCAAAAAAAGAGAAAAACCCTACCAAAAACGCTCCGTAGTGCATTAGAAATCAACTGCAAGTCTCCTGTCAGGACATTCCTTGCCATCTTAAGAAACCCCCTGTGATCTTCCAGTGCTGCAAACTGTTCTCCCATTGCCACTAAGTGATGTCCGAGACGAAGAGAAGCAGTTGCTGGATACTTGACTTTGTGAGTCCATTTTTTTCAAGGCATGCCCGCAGAGTCGTGGACAGGCTGTAAACACTAATACTTTTTGTATGAGCACATTTTCGGGGAATTTGAGCTCTGGGTATTGATGGGTTAAAGCAATTCATTCTTTCCTTGGATTTGTGCTTGAAGCACTGTAGAGAGAGAGGCAGAGAGCAGGCTCTCCCTCGCTGATCTAGAACTGGCCTGAGGATTTGTTTCCAGTTCTGTGCTGGAGCATCGCCCCACCTCCTTAGTGTACTCCCCATGAACTGATCTTACTGCGACTTTGCTATTATGAGGAATTTATGCAGAATTTAAGCTTGCTTCTTAAGTCAGTCAAGAGGAAGTAGGGCTTACATCCTTCCTGTGCACTTTTCAATTCCTCTTGCCTCCTGTCCTTCTCTGTGTATGTCAGAAATAGAGCACTTTAGTTCCAAGCAGCGAAAGCTTTAAAGTAGGCAGGGAGCACAGGGACCTTCACTCTGTGTTACAGTAGAAGACACTCTAAGTGGTGCCTGCTCAACCATTTTCACTGTTGCTACTGCCAGTGATTAATTGCCGTTTTGGATTTTGTCCATATTCTACCCAGGCCCAAGCAATTGTAGTTAACTCTTTTTGCCGAAGTTGGTTCAGGTATTCTTCCATTTTGGGCCCTCTCTCCCAAGAACAGCAAAAGGCACAGAAGGCTGAAGTGCTGGGCAAAGGGCTGTCAGCAGACAGCTGCAGACCATAACTGGCATTGGAGCTGAGAAGATTTTGGTGTAGAATGCAGAGGGATTTGCTTAGTTAGGCCCTGCCTGGACTGTCCATTTTAGAGCTAAACTATCCATCCAGGCAAAAAGGAGCTTTTGTGCTGCTGAAGTCCCTGGCATGAAGCTGGATGGGCTCTGTTAAGTCCTGGGGAGTTAGCACTGCTGAAGGTACGTGGCAGAGGAGCTTGCTGAGGTCTTGCACTTTGAAAACAGAACTCGCTTAAGATAAGAACTCACTAAAGATGCTGGATGCCCTGCCTGAGGAAGACTGGTTCTGAACTCAGTATAAATCTTTTTTTATTATTCTTTTTTTTATAGATAAACTTCTGAGAGGTGAGTTACTGACCTGTAACTGGGAACATCTTTCCTGCAGACCAGTTCTGGCTGGGGAACCTGTCAGGTCAAGCTAACAAGCATTTTAGTAACAGATTTAGGGGTGTTGAGTGGCTGGTCTCCTTAAATGGAACCAAAAAGGTCAATTTTTTCTTCTTTTGAACTTAAAAGTTGAGGATGGAGGTTAGACTTGTCACTTAGGCTGCCAAAGCGTGCTGTTGTGCGAGACAGGCCACTGCCTTGGTGTTAAGCAGCTCCCCACCCAGCGTCTGCACAGGAGGCAGCAGCACACGCTGGGGTTCTCACACCGTGCCTGTGAGCTGTCTGCCTGGGAGAGACCCAGCTCTCTGGGGGTGGTTGGATTTGTGACACGCAGGAACCAGAATTCCCAGGCACGGGGGAGCGAGTGCCGCAGTGAGGTTAACTCACTGACACTCAGCTCTTTGCAAATGCCACTTCCCATTTACGGGGCTGTAAGGGCTGAAGATGGTCCCCTTCTTTCTTTTTTTCTTTCTTTCTCTCTCTCTCCCTCCCTCTCTCTCCCCCTCTCAGATGGCGATTTTGCTGACAGCTGTAAGGAATCCGCTTCGTTCCACACTCCACATCTCTCCGGAGGTGTCTGGCTTTGTAGACCTTTTTGAGTTGCAGTCACTTTTCAAGTCTGAAGATCTGTTTTGTTTCTCACTTGAGCTGGCTCAAAAGCAGCACTTTGGGTTTTTCCTGCTGTAAATCTTAACACTTCTTTTAGAGCTCAAAGCACATGACAGCACAAATAGCTGGAGGGGATACAGTTCCAGAAAAACAATAGTTAATCCTCCTCTAATCAAAGTGCTGTGGCAATATGACTAATTAATTTCCCATCCCCTGGTCTTTTCTTGTTGATATTGTCGTCGTTCTTCTTTCTCCCAGCCAATGACTCTTCTGTTGGCTTCTTTTCCTGTTATTAGTGTCCATCTGCACTTAGCTGTCTGTACTCATGAACTGCATATCAATTTCTGTAAATGTTTTGTATACATAATACCTCATTCTTGGTAATAAAATACAGATAGTCTTTAAAAGATTTTTTTATTGTTATCAATAATAAATGTGAACTCTTTGGAAAGAGGACTCAGACTCTTTATTTCATTCCTCCAGATGCAAAGCTTCCACTAAGTGTGCTGGAAGCAAGTCAGCTGGAGCAGCTGGGAGCAGGGCTGCTGGGGGAGGCAGCAGGCACAGCTCTCTGCTGCTGTGCTGCACTTGCAGCAAAGCAGTCTCTCCTTGTGAGGAATAGAGCAGGTAGAGAGTGGGAGGAGATGTGGTTTTAGGGGGAAAACTGCCCCTACTCTGCAGAATGTAACAATCCCATCATCCCCATGGTACACGTACACAGGGGTGCACACACTGTGTTTGAATAGTCTGAACAGCTGAAAGGAACGAAATATTGTGCTGAAAACGTGTTAAGGTAGCCCTGAAAGAAAGAGGACTCTGCTTTTATGGATCGGTGACTTCAGTCCTTTTTCCCTGTCTGAAAGGGAGCTCCAGCCCCAGCAGCTGAGCTGATGGCAGCAGCATCCCTTGTGCAGTGCACTGTGTTATGGGGAAGGCTTTCACTGGTGAGCGCAGCACAGCGTGGGTGCCTGCAACTGCGTCTCATTTGCCCCTGTGTGGGCTGAGATGTGTCCGACCACCTGAGCTAGCAAGTACGTTTTTTTTTTTCCTTCCATATGCTTTCTTCTTCAGTGTCTGCTGGAGACCTACTGGCAGAATGGATGGCTGAGCATTGCCCAAGCAGAGCATGCACTGCCCTGGGAAAAACTGAGCGGTCTCACTGCAGGCCCAGCTCCCAGAGCTGCCCCCAAGCCCTGGGCTCCCCGCTCCCCCTGAGCTCCTCAGGACTTGCCTCGTGTGCTGCTTAGAGCTGAGAGCCACACGTGGGGAGCTCTTTTCTCAAGCTAGCAGACAGAGCTCTAGCTATTTTTAAACCAGAAGCCAACCTATGTCAGGCTGTGGATTTTATAAGCGCTGCAGCTGGAGCAGTGGCTGGAACATCCATTTACAGCCGGTCCTCAGCTTTTGTCCAAGCCATAAAGTTTCTAAAATGAGACTCCTCGGCTGGCTGGGGAGGTCTGGCAGCGAGGCCAGATGGCAGCCTGACCACTTCACGTGGCCAAAATTCCGATGGCAGCACACCATGCCCTGCCGGGGCAGCTCACCGCTGCTCCGGGCATTCCTGCATGCCAGGGACCTCGAGACATCCCTACAGGAGGGCTCCAGCTGCTCAGCCCTGCTGTGCCTGGGCTGGCAATGGGAAAGCTGCCTGCTGTTGTTGCTTTTAAGAATGTAATTGCTGACCTGTCTTTCTGGGGAGATGTGAAGATATAGGGGGGTTTTTATTGTTATTTTTGCTTATTCATGCTGGTTTAGGAAGTTCAGGCACTGAGAAATAAAAGGTCGGGATTTTCCAGAGTCTATTGCTTTTCTTTTCTCCCCTACCCTGGAAAAGAGGAACAGAAAAAAAAAAAAAAGAAGGAAAAAGAAAAAAGAAAAGCAGACGCGGCGCTGCGCACACTCAGTGCTGCTCAGCCCGCACCGCCCACCTCCCCTTTTCTCGCCCCGTTTCCCGCCACGTTTTGCACACAGCGCGCGGCGGAGGGGCGGGGCCGGGCAATGCGCAGCCGCAGTGGAGTGGGGCGGAGCTGGCGGGAACCGCGCGGCACCGCTGGGGGGCGCCAAAACCCCGCGCACGGCCCCGGCGGCGCGCGCTGCTGTCCCCGCGCGGGGTGGGCGCTGCGGGGTGGGAGCGGGGTGCGCGCAGCCACGAGGGATGCAGCACAGCGGCTGCGCTGGGGCAGGAGCGGGGTGCAGCCCCGCCCGCAGCTCCCCCCGCTGCTCCGGTGCTCGCTGTGCCCCGGGGCATCCCGCGGTGTCAGTGTCCGTCTCAGCAGAGCGCACAGAGCGGTTTCTGTGCAGCACCGCATCGCTCCGATCTCGGGTTGCAAAGTCACCGCCTGGCTCCCCAGCCTCGCGCCTGAGCTCTGGTGTCAGGGAAGCACCTGACAAAGAGGGCACAGGGACACGTAAATAGCAGACGGACGGGTGGCACCCGCCAGGAGCTGCAGGCATGGCCCCGCTCAGCACAGCTCTGCTGTTTTGTTAGTCCCTACAATAACACGGCCGTGCAGCGCTGCTCCCTGGTGCTGGGGCACTCAGAAAGGGGCCACTCTGCTCTGCCTGCCCTGCTCCAACACGGGGCTCGCTCAGGGCCTTTTGGGGCGAGGGAATGGGGACCCTCAGCTTGTGCCTATGGGGGATGAGCCCTGGCAAAGCTCAGTGCACTGCTGGCTGCCAAAAAAAAACAATGGTACCCCCAGTTCAGCCCATGTCAGGAGCAGTGAGGAGCAGTGACTGTCACTGCCATGCTGGGGGCTGCTCCAGCACCAGGGGCTCTATGGCACCCAGATGGGGTGCAGCCAGGTCTGGTGCTTGGTGCCACCTTCATGTTGTCCTAGCAACCCCTGGCTGTGGGATGTCACAGGGACACCAGGACCCCACGGCCCCATCCCACAGTCCTGGGCTCAGCCACACCACATGGCCCACGGCTGCACCCTCTGCAGCCCAGGACTGGGGGGCATCTGCTCACCCCACTGCACACTTTAGGGCTGCACCCACACCCAGAGGTGCTCCCAAGTGGGAGCAATGGGCACGGGGCTGCACTTCCAGTGTCACCTCGTTAGCTCACCGCTCCCTTTTCGTTTTTGTGTAGAGAACCACAGCGCATGCAGAAGGACAAACAGGGCTTCCCATGGCGAGCACAGCTGCTGCCTGCTCCTGGGGTGCTGCAGGGCAGCTCAGGGCTGAGGGGCTCTTGGAGCCATTGGGAACCCTTCAGGGTGGGCTTTGGGACCCATGGCTGCTGCCCATTGGATGCTGCTCAGCGCCCCAAAACAGAGCTGATGTGGGGTGGCACTCCAGGAACCCCTATTGCCATCCCAGCCCCAACCACAGCACCCAGCAGGAGCAGCTGATGGTGGGCACAGAGCAGCTGTGGGGTGAGAGCTGGGGCAGCCCTAGCGAGGGCCTGGATGCACAGGGCCCCCAGCACAGCCCCTGCGTGACGGTCCCCAATGCCATGTGCCCCGAGCATCGCCCCGCATCGAGGAGCTGCCTGCATGCTGTGCTGTGTCTGAAGAGCAAACAGGACACGCTCGCATGACAGCGCTGCTGCCTGGAGCCAGCTGTGGCCGCACGGCTCTGCTCGTCTTTCCCCACAACCAAAAGCAGCAGTGGAAGATGGCTCTGAGCCCCCAGGGTCCCCCTCCATCCCCACTGTGATGGGAGTGAGGCAGCAGCGCTGGGATCTGCTCTGTACCACTGCCTCCATCACCATCCTCCTCCTCCTCCTCCTTCCCGGGCTCAGGGCTCCCAGTGCTGGCAGGCTGCGAGGTGTCTCTTTGAAGACATTTAACGCTCTGCTGTGCCACAAAGAGAAATAAACCCGTTCTCTGCCCCCCTGTCCCCCAAGACTGAGGCAAGGGGGAGCGGGAAGGCTGGAGAATGCCGTATGCTGGGGCGTGCAGGAGCCTTCATCCCTGGGTTGCCCCGAGCAGGGGGTGCTGCCAAGGGATGGTGAGGGGCAAGCCCAGCTCCCAGCAGCTGTGTGGGGGCAGCGGGGGCAGCAGCCACCCCGTGCCACCCCATGGCCCTGCCATGGCTCAGCTGTTCTGCAGCACCCACAGCCCCAGGTGTGGGGGATCCCATTGAAGCGGTGCCTGCCAACAGCAGCCCTGAAAGCTGCCAACCCAGCAGGGCACGGCGCTGAGCTGCTGCCTCCACGGCCCGAGTTGCGATCTCCTGGTTCAGGGAGGGCAGACGCATGCGTTCTCTCTGTCTGTGCTCTGCAGGAGCACAGGAGGTGCTGCCAGCCACGCGCTGGGAGCCCTGGAGCAGGAGCCCGGCTGTGGGCAGGGAGGGCACGAGCACGGCCCAGCTCTGAGGTTAAGCCCCCCAGAGCTGAGTGCTTTGTCTGAGGGCCCTGCAGCTCCTCCTTGCAAGGAGCTGGTGCAGTGCTGCAGGAAGCCTCTTCATGCCCTATGAGCTACAAAATCCCATGGGCTCATGCAGCAAAGCAGCCACCAGCCTCAAAGCAACAGAGCAGTAAAGCCCTTGCAGCTCCATCCCCTCTGCAGCTCCATCTTTCAGTATCTCCATCCTCTCTCCATCCCCTCTGCACCTCCATTTCCTCTCTGTTTCCTTTCTATCCCCTCTGCAGCTTCATCCTTTCAGCACTTCCATCCCCCTCTGCACCTCCATCCCCTCCATCCCATCCCCATTCCCACTCCATCCCCTCTCCACTCCCTCTGTATCTCCATCCTTTCAGTATCTCCATCCCCTCTCCATCCCATCTGCACCTCCATTTCTTCCCCATCCCCTCTGCAGCTCCATCCTTCCACTGTCTTCATCCCCTCTGCGCCTCTATCCCTTCTGCAGTCCCATTCCCTCTGCACCTCTATCCCTTTAGTACCTCCATCCCCTCTGCACCCCCACCCCTTCCCCCCCCTCTCCTGGGCTCTGCTCCGTGGATGAGGACGCAGCGGCTGTCCCCGGGCTGTGCCAGGTCACCGTGCGCCGCTGCCGCTCGGGACACGGATCTGGGGCAGCGCCTTTGTTTTCTGCTCTCTGGGCATCACGAGAGAGCTGGGTCTGTCGGACGGCAGCTCGGGAACACGAACCCACCGTAGGGTTATTTTGTCTTCATGCTGCGCTCTTCCTGGAGATGTCAGCTGCCAGAACGCGTCGCTTCTGCTTCACGGGACCGTGACAAAGTGACACGGAGCTGCGGCCCCGGGCAGCGCTGCGCTCCCGATGGGTTCATGGCCAACGCGGGGACACTGAGCAGCGCAGGGACATCGGGGGGACATGGGCAGATGTAGGGCTGCAGGAATGGGCTTTTCCCCACCGACCATGTCCCAGGGCATGCGGTGCCCAATTGGCAGAGCCATTCGGCCATGGAAGCCACGCAGTGACCCACCGGCACCGGGTGCCCGTAGCCACTGAATGGCTCCCAACAGCCACATCCTGGCCTCGCCAGGGCAGCAGCTCTGTGCCCATGGCCAGCGGCTGCCTGCAGCCCGGGGGAGCCAGGGCTGGTGCTTCCCACCTGCTGTCCCCTTGGAGGCACAGGAGCTCCCCGTCGCTGCTTTGCTTCTGGCTCGTTGCTGCCTTGCCTCAGTTTACCCGTGACAGTCTCTGGTTTCCCCTCACAGCTGCTCCCATGGAGGTTTTGTTAGGGGGGGACACGCAGGACCCCAGAACGCAGCAGGAGCTGTCTGCTGGCTGGGACCGGCCTCCTGCCCACGTCCCCAGCATGGAACGGGGCGGCACTTGGCCGCAGCAGAGCACCAACCCCATCCATCACCACGGCTGCCCACAGACAATGGCCTCAGGCGCTGCTGGAAGGGGGGTGACACAGGGCAGCACACGCACGGGTCACTGCACCCGGGGACAAAGGCAGCAGCACCCACACGGGTGAGTGTGACCCCAAGGGTTCAGAGAGTGCTGGGACCTGGGGAGAGCTCTCCCAGCCCCGTGAGCTGTGTCCCCGGGGTGGGCAGCGCAGGGCACACCCCACTGCTGCTCTCTGCCAGAACACGTTGGGGGAATGTGGGGATGAAGGGCTCTGACAGCGCCCGCAGCCACCCCAGCGCAGGGTGCACGGGCTCCAGCTGTGCTGTCAGGAGCTCTCAGGGTGATGCTTCGCCCCGGGCACGCAGCTGCGGTGAGGGGCAGAAGGATCCTGCCCTTCCCCATCCATCCCTGGGCACGGGGAGCTGCAGCCTGGGGGGCTCATGGAGCTGTCTTCATTCTCAGGGGCAGAGATGGGCCATCCCCCATCCGAGCACATGGGGGGCAGGAGGAGATCATTCATGGAGTCACTGAGGTTGGAGAAGACCTCCAAGACCACCAAGCCCAACCCCAGCCCATCCCCTCTGAGCCATGTCCCCAGGTGCCACATCCCCACCGTTCTGCAACACCTCCAGGGACGGTGACTGCACCCTTCTGGGGATGCTCCACCAAAATGCTGAGAACCCACAGCTGCTGGGAGAGCAGCAACTGAGGGTGCTTTTGCCACACGATGCAAAGGGAGTTTTTTGCTATTTAGAGAAAGGGGGAAGGGCAGAGGCTGTGTGACGGCAGCCCGAGCAGCCGCGGGCAGCGACGGGCAGTGTCCGCCGGCAGGAGGATGTGCACAGCGTGACATTTCCATGCAGCCTGGAAAAAGAAAGTGCTCACTGTTCAGGGTAAGAGCAGAGTGTCTCGCTGCCTCTGGAAGGGGCTCTGGGAGCTCTGCTGCAAACCCTGCACTGGGACGGGGCACCCACCACCCCGCTGCGCCCGCTGCACCCTGACCCAGGCAGCAGCATTGCTCCTGCTCTGGGGCCTCAGTGCCCGCTGTGATGGCAGCCACACGGCCCCCAGCTCTGCTGGGGCTGCAGAGGGGGAAAGGAGAGGAAGGAGCATGAGCAGGGATAATGGTGGCATCGTCCGCTCTCCTCCGTGCTGCAGCCCAACGTGGAGCAGGGTGCTCAGCCCCAGGAGGAGCAGGGTGCTCAGCCCCATGCAGAGGATGCTCAGCCCCAGGAGGAGCAGGGTGCTCAGCCCCATGCAGAGGATGCTCAGCCCCAGGAGGAGCAGGGTGCTCAGCCCCATGCAGAGGATGCTCAGCCCCAGGAGGAGCAGGGTGCTCAGCTCCAACAGGAAGCCACGTGCTTTTGACTCAAGAGCCCAAGCCATGCACCAGCACTGTGTCTCCTTCCTCAGTGGGCAAAGCCAAGCAGTGCTGGGAGCACTGGGAGCACTGCAGCACATCCCCTGCCCATACAGAGCATGGGAAGGGCCAGGCTGGACCCTGCTCCACATGTGCTGGGGACACGGCCGCCCAGTGCCACTGCTGTCACCTGCGGGTGACCCCGGAGGATGCTGCCATCTCCCCCAGCATCACCTTAGGAAAATCTGCATCTGTGGCCCGAAGAGAGGCAAGCATCTCGCTGCTAATCCTGGCTGGGGAAGATAAGAGATGCTACAGACACTGCTGGGAGCCCGAGAACAGCTGCAGTAAATCCCTCCAGCCCTCGGCAGGACGTGTCTCCAGGCAGCCCCGGCACCGCTCGGTACACGCTGTGCGCAGCCTCCCCTGCCCCTCGGTGCCGCTCTCCCCGGGTCAGCAGGGCTGGGAGGATCCCTCTGAGCCGGGAGGTTTGGTCCCCTGGGCAAGACACAGCCACGGTCAGAGCAGTGGGTGACAGCACAGCGGTGCCCTCCTGTCCCCACCCCCAGCACCCCACACCCCATTCCCCACCGCTCCGCCTGGATGGGAGCACAGGCGCACTCCAGCCCTGGCAATTAGAGCCTCTAATGAAGTCCCCAGACCAGCTGGCAGTGGGGTCAGCGTGCGGCCGAGCAGGCATCCCCGGGGCAGCACGTACCCGGCACAGGAACAGGATCCCGGCGACACGCTGTTCCCAACGGAGCCGTGCAGCACCACCGTGCATCTATGCATCGGGGGGGCTGCGGCTATAGGAGCTCAGATTTCTGCTCTCACCTGGCGCTGAACCAAAGGCCAGGTGGATTTAATCTCCTGCTGGGGGACGGGAGGCTTTAACCCCCTCCTGCATGGCTGCATGTCCCCATGTGGGCACCAACTGGGGGCACTGGGAGGGCACTGGGGACATGGCAGCACCCAGCCTGCAGGCTGCAGCCCATCCCTGCCCAATCCCCATCCCTCGCTGTGCTGGTGCCCGGGTGAGCTCAGCCCTGGTGCCACCTGGCAGTTACAGCCTTCAATTAAGCCATCAGCCCCATCTGTGCACCCCATCCTCTCCCCGTTTTGTCGGATCTCCCACTCAGGGCTCAGTCCCAGAGGAAGAAGTGATGCTCCACACCCAGCTCCCCGTGGGGCTCCTGGGGACGGTCCCGTTGGGTTTCTCACTGCTGCCCAGCTCCCCTCCTGCATCCCCGAGCAGCCAGGAGCACTCCGGCACACGCAGCCGCCCTCACGTACCCCGTGCATTTGTCCATGGGCAGCAGCAGCGGGCAGAGGTGCGGGGTGGGCTGGGAGCACCGAGCCCCGGGTGCTGGGAGCCAGCGGGAGGTGACAGGAGCTGCCGCCCGGCTGCTGTCCAGCTGCTGCACGGAGCTCTGCTGAAGCTGCAGGAGGAGGAGGGCTCTTGGTGCTGCAGTTCCCTGAGCCCCTGCCCCTTGCCCACCTGGCCCAAGGACCCCCACGCAGAGGCAGGGGGAGATGCACAGCCCCATGGCAGCATCCTGACCTCTACCCCACTGCATCACTTCTGTCAGCTTCTGCAAGAGACGCACCACGCTGCTGCACTCCATGTGCCTCCACGCTTACCATGAAGCTGGCTGCTTGCCAGCGATGGGCACGCAGCTCAGCACCTCCAGCTCAGCACCGTTTGCCCTCCGTGATCTGATTCCCACCACGATGTCCCCAGGACATCACGGCCATTCATTGCAATTTTTCGTAATGCCTGACCCCAGCCAACCCCTCCTTGGCAGCATGCTGTGTGCAGGCACGTATTGCTCCGGACACAAAAGGCGGTGATGGAAAAGGAGCTGCCCC
>WBMW01002723.1:344330-354854 GCA_013396635.1 Penelope pileata | reverse complement strand
AGTTTCTCCCTCCCTGCGCAGGGTCCCCCCGCGCTGCTCCCCCTCTGCCAGCAGCCGTCAGCTCACACGGGAGGAGAGCTGCATGCAAAGGGCCTTTGGAAATATTCATTGCTCATCTCTTAACAAGATTACCTCTGAAATCCTCCGTTGCTTTGAGGGAGATTTAAAACCTTCCAGGCTCTCGGTAACCATAGCAGCGCAGATGTGAAAACCAACGGGAGGCAGCTGATGGCAGGGATCGGCGGGACGCGCACGGCTCTGCCTCGTGGGCAGCGGATGGCTCTGCCCGGCCACGCAGCCCCGGGGCTGGGAGCACCATGGCCCCCATGGTGGCATTGGGGTCCCCTTCCCTGTGACAATTTGGGAACCCGGTGTCCATCCGCTACATCCCTCCCAGTGCTGGCACTGCCCATGGATCCATCCCCCTCCCAGACTTCGGCTCATGGAGGACCCATGGCCGTGCCATGTCCTCTGCATCCTCAGCTCCTTTCAGCCACATCCTCAGATCGCTGTGGGCGAAACCTGGGCATCACCTTTGGGACATTCTCCGGAAGAGCCCATGGCACCTGTGGGTGAGCAATGGTGGCCAGCGGGTGCCGAATCCCATCGTGTTGGCACCTCCCAGCATCAGCCCCACCACGGACCCAGCTTCCCTCTCCTCTTGGAGCTGGGAGAGGCCCCTGCTCACCCCAGTGAAGCCTCTTGGCTCTCCCCATAATGGGATCAGATAGGGGCAGTGCTTAATGCTGCCAAAATATCGTTGTGACTGGGGAACTGAGAGGCGGGGGTGACTCTTGTGAAAAGGGCTCTTGAATCCTGCAGAACAAATTCAGCCAAAACTGAACGGTGAAACGCAATTCGCTATGAGAAGAAAACCAACCGCAGCAACATTACAAAAACCAGGCCAAAGCAAGGGAAAAAACCCACAAACACAAAATTGTGCTGAAGACTTGCTTTATCTCTTCACCAAGCTTCCTCTGGATTTGCAGAGCAGTCAGCTCCGTGATTTACAGCTCTGCCGTGATGGAGGAGAGGTGACCGCCGAGACCACGCGTCTGCGGGCAGCCCTTCATCCTGACACGGCGTGGAGCGTGGAATCATGGAGTCACAGTCATGGAATCATAGAGCCATAGACTCATAGAATTATAGAATCGCAGTCACGGAATGGTTGGGTTGGAAGGGACCTCACAGCCTGCCCACCCCCTGCCATGGGCTGGCTGCCCACCACCAGCTCCACCCACCCATGGCCTTGGGCACCTCCGGGGATGGGCACCCACTGCTCTGCGCCAGGGCCTCACCGCCCTCTGACTAAAGAATTTCTGCCTAACATCTACCCCAAATCTCCCCTCCTCTAGTCCAAAACCATTCCCCCTTTTCCTGCCCATCAACCAACCCAAGCCCGCGTGCTGAGCACCGGCTCTCCCTCCCCTCTGCTGTGTGCCCAGGCGGGCTGGGAGCTCTACAGCCACTTCCCAGCACCGAGCAGTCCCCACCCCACCTCCTCCTGCCCTGGCACCGCTCCGCCGGGCTCTGACCCACTTTTTCCATGTCACTGCCCTGGAATGCGGCCCCGCTTCCAAACTCTCTCTGCAGTCGGTGCCAGTGGCTCTGCCCCGCTCGCTGGGTTCCCAGCACTGAGCCATGCCCCAGTGCTCCGGGTGCCACAGTCTCGGTGCTTCTGGGGACGTGGGCAGCGCTGGGTGGGGGCAGTGTCCCCACCAGCACCGGCTGAGATGGCTGATGGAGATGACATGACATGGACGTCATTTGGGGGGAGATTTTGTTTTTCCCTCGGGCTAACTAGTTCACAAGACCGCAGCACAAGTGGCAGTTGGACGTGGGGAGGATGACGCACGGCTGTTCCCCTCGGCTCCATCATCTCAGCGCAGCACGGAGCGGTTGGGCACATCGGCAGCGACGCGCTCTGCAAACGGCCCCCGGGGCGCACGCAGGCACGGGAAGGGCTGCAGGTGCCACCGGGCAGCCCCTGCCACATCCATCCATCAGCCCCACTCGGCTCCCCCACCGAGCAGCCCATGCCAAGCAGCACGAGCTCATCAGGCTGCCAGCTCCCGGCAGTGGTGAGAGATGCAGTCACAATGTGCGACGCAGCGCGGTGCTCTCCAGGGCCGGAGTGGCTTTCCAGGACAGCACGCTGCGGATTGGCCCGCAGCACCCCGCTCTCCTCCCTCCCTGCCCTCCCTCCTTCAGCACCCTCAACCCACAGAGATTGGACAGCCGGGTGCCACATGGCAGAGAGGAACCAGGATAAAAGATGAGCAGGTCCAAGGGACCGTTGCATCCGCAGGGAGAAGTTTGCAGGGAGGTGGCACCAAACTTTGCTGATCGCGCGGAGCTGGGCGGGGGGACAGACAGACAGCGGGGGGACAGCCACCCAGGGACACCCCAACGTTGAGTGCTCACAGCGGAGCTCCCCATCCCCTCTGCGCCCAGCCATGGCCCTGGTGGCGAAGGAGAAGAGCCACGTGCGCTTGGTCTTCTTGGGTGCTGCCGGCGTGGGCAAGACGGCCCTGATCCGCCGCTTCCTGCTGGACACCTTCGAGCCCAAGCACCGGCGCACGGTGGAGGAGCTGCACAGCACGGAGTACGAGGTGAGCGGGGCCACCGTGACGCTGGAGATCCTGGACACCAGCGGCAGCTACTCCTTCCCGGCCATGAGGAAGCTCTCCATCCAGAACAGCGATGCTTTCGCCTTGGTCTATGCCGTGGACGACGCTGAGTCCTTCGAGAGCGTCAAGAGCCTGCGGGAGGAGATCCTGGAGGTGAAGGAGGACAAGTTCCCTCCCATCGTGGTGGTGGGCAACAAGGCGGAGAGCGGCGGCGAGCGGCGGGTGCCGGCGGAGGACGCGCTGTCGCTGGTGGAGCTGGACTGGAACAGCCGCTTCGTGGAGACGTCGGCCAAGGACAACGAGAACGTCCTGGAGGTCTTCATGGAGCTGCTGCAGCAGGCACGCCTGCCCGGGCGGCTCGGCCCCGCGCTCTGCAGAAGGAGGGAGACGTTCCCCAGCGAGCGCGCGCTGCGGCCCCCCATGAACAAGACCAACAGCTGCAGCGTGTGCTGAGCCCCACCGACGGACCCCAGGTGGGCTCCTCGCCCTGCCTGCCCCCCTCCTGCCACCCGTCCTGCCGGGACCGCGGGGGCTGGCGGGGCAGGAGGAGGGAGGCGGGAGGGATGCTGCCACGTTGGGTTGGCTGGGAGGGTGCTCCCAAAATGTGGGTGCCTACCCGAGAATTAATGGGTGCAGGGGGAGCGAGGTGCTCAGGGTGCACCTGTACTTGCGGGAGGGCAGAGCCTCACCTTGAGAAAGGGAATGGATGGGGGCTGAACTGGAGTGGATGGGGGCTGAACTGGAATGGATGGGGGCTGAACTGGAGTGGATGGGGGCTGAACTGGAGTGGATGGATGGGGGCTGAACTCAGCCAGAAGCATCTGCAGGCACTGCACTGCCCCTGGGTCTCCCCCGAGCCCTGCACCCACCGCCCAGAGCTGGCACCCGCCGTGCCCCGCTGCAGCTGCGTCCGCGGTGGCTTTGAGTCGGTGCTCGGGGAGGGGCAGCGCCTGCAATAGGGCACCCTGTGCATCCCTTCAGTTCTCTGTTTTCTATTTCTGTTGGTTTTTTTAAGTGCACCCAATAAAGGCATTGTTGCAAAGTGGAGCTGGCAGACGTGTGGGTTTCTTTGTGCCCAGACCCCTATCAGCACCTCGGTCACGTTCTGTCCCTATCTGCGTGTCCCGGCGCTGCCCTGGGCACTGCCACTGCACTCTGCAGGGCCATTCCCCATCACCTCACCCCGGGGCTTTCACCAGGCAGCAGCTATAAATAAAACAGCTCATCTCCCACCCGAGCACAGAGGAGAACGCAGCCCTTACAGGACACCCGATCCCGTGTCATAAGAACCACAAACACATTACAAGGAGACAACAAAAGGCAGGGAGGAGGGCAGGGCGGGGTGGCTGTGCTGATTGCCTCCCCCCCTGTAGTGCCCATCCGGGCTGTGCTCAGTGCTCAGCACCCCATGAACACAGCACAGTGCCCAAAAACGGAGGGGCTGAGCCTCCCCATGGGCAAAACCCATCGGTGCCCCCATGGGCACAGTGCCAGCCCATGCCCCCCTGCCCAAGGCTGGCACGGGCTGAGGCTGGGATGGCCGTTGGGTGGGACCCACAGCTGCTGGCTGGGGACACGGTGGGGTGGGTGTCCCCACTGCACGATGTCTTGCAGCCACCCACCCCGTGCAGCTGTGCCAGGGCTTCTCACCCAGGGTGCGCGTTGGCTCAGGTAGAGCAATTCCTGGGAGCACAGGGTCCTGCCCGCGGGAGCTGCACACGGAGGGGTCCCCGTGCGTGGTGGAGGCTGAGTGGTGGCACCATGCCTGGGGTCCTGCACTAGGACCTGCCCGGGGTCACTGCTGCCGCGTGCTCCCCTCCACCCATGGGTGCACTGCTCGGTGCCCCACTCAGTGCTCGCCCTGATTCCAGCCGTGCAGAAAGCACTACAATTTTTAGCTTAGTGCATCACACTAAAATCATAAGAAAAATCCCTTTGCAGAGCAATGTCAGCAGGCAGCAGGGCCACCCAACAGCACCCTCCGTGCACAACAAAAAGACACCCCTGTACTTCAGGCACCCACGCAGGGCACAGACCTGGTGCTGCCCGGCAGCACTGCATGGAGCCGTTGGAGCACAGTGCCCAGCGCCCGGCCCCGATGTACAGCCCTGGGCAGTGGGGAAGGGGGGGGCTGTGGGGCCCCTGTGCACCTCGGGCACAGCGTGCCCAGTCCCAGAGTGGGGGAAGGGGACACCGGGCTGCCAACTGAGGTTACAGACCTGGAGGTGCAGGGCTGAGGTGTGGGTGTGCACTCTGCTCTTTGAGCAGAAAAATGTGGCCGTGGGTGCTCAGTTGCGGTGTGATGGTGAAGGACCAAAGGACCTCAGCTCCTGATCATCCCACGAGCTGCAACGTGGGGTGGTGGCTCCTTCCCCAGCACTGAGCGCTGCGTGGGACCCAGCACGGGGTCACGGGGGAAGGAGTGTTCAGCCCCAGAGCAGCTGCTTGAAGCCCTCCCATGTGCAGAGCACAGCACAGGGAGGGGTGGATGATACCCATGAACATGGGGCAATCAGAGTCACTGGGGCTGTGCTGGAGGCTGTGGGGCTCTGGGGAACGGCCCCTGTGCCCCTGAGCCCTATGTGGCTGTGACACTGCTGTCCCCAGGAGCTCAGCCCAGGCTGCAGCAGCGCTTGTGCTCCTGATCCCATCTCTGGGCTTGGAGGGGTTTTGTCACTGTGTCCACTTATAGGGGCACAGCTCTGCCACGTGTGACACCATGGGGGTGGCAGAGGGCAGCAGGATGAGGGCAGCAGGTCCCTCCCTGCGGGGTGGCTGTGCCCGAGGCACTGTCCCTCCACGGGGCAGCTCCGTACCAGACACACACAGCTCACAGCGCAGCCATGGCCTCGGTGCTGCTTTTTTAAAAGCCCTCGCAGAAAACTCGACCCCTTCCCACGCAGAAGAAGGGCTGCCCTTCCCACCCCCGCAGCACTGCCAAGACCCCGAGCACCCTTCCAGCAGAGCCCGCAGCATCCTCCCGCCCCGTCCCTGCCCAGGTCTGGGCCGTCACGGCACCGAGTGCTGCAGAGCTCACGGCGTGGGCTCCTGGCAGTGGGGCTGGCGGGCACATGGGGGTGCGGGGATACCAGCAGTGCTCTGCCAGGGCTGCACCCTGCCAGGCGGCCACGGGCAGCACCTCGGGATGCCTCGGGTCTGGGCAGCACGCTGCGCACAAGCGGGGGTGCAGCACCCGCCCTCCCCATCAGCACTTCCCGGCTGGGTGCTCTGTGCCGTCTCTCCTTCCAGAAAAGACACCTGAGTGTGTCACAGAATGGTTGGGCTGGAAGGGACATCACAGGGACGGGAACGGGGACAGCGTCAAAGCCTTGCANAGCTTGGTCCAGCCTGACCTTGAATGTCTGCAGGGTCAAGGCTTCCACCACCTCTCTGGGCAACCTGTGCCAGTGCCTCACCACCCTTACTGTAAAAAACTTTTTCCTTAAATCTAACCTAAATTTCCACTCTTTCAGTTTAAAGCCATTCCCCTTTGCCCTATCCCCACAGACCCTGCTAAAGAGTCTGTCCCCCTCTTTCTTATCGCTCCCCTTTAGATACTGATAGGCAGCTCTCTGGTCACCTCGGAGCCTGCTCTTCTCCAGGCTGAACAGCCCCAGCTCCCTCAGCCTGTCTTCATAGGGGAGGTGTGGCATCCCCTGGATTGGGACCCACAGGCTTTCCCTCTTTCCCCCGACCCTTCCCAGCCATGTTCCATGGCTCTCACAGCGGTATCGTGCACTTCCAGAGGCCCCGTATGCTGTAACACAGCTCAGAATGGGTGTCTGCATTACAAGGTGAGAAACACCTCCACCTTTCATCTCTCACCTCTGTACTGGAATCCCATTATTTTTGGATACTTTCTCCTGCTCCCCACCAAGGAACAGCAGCAAAACCAACCAACACCAACCCAGGAGGGCTTGGTGCTCTGCCCTCCCATCCGGGCAGGTCTCTGGAGGCTGTTCAGCAACAAACCATGACCGGGTGTCAGAGCTGTGTTCTCGGTGCTGTTCCTCCTGCCATCACACTTCTGTGTGTGGGGTCGTTCAGGGGCTGCTCACGGTGTCCCCTGGCCTGTTTGGTGCATGTCATGCTCGTGCTGAAGGCCCCACCAGCACAACTCGTAGGGCTTCACCTGCAGAACGGTCATTTCCTCTGCTTGTACCAGAAGTTTCCTGCAATCTGTAGGGAGAGAAGGCTTGGGAGGGAGAGAGAATGTGCCAAGAGGAGGCAGAAAAGTGGGTACCACCCAAAATCAGATTAAATAGCATCAGATCTGATTTTTCCTATTCTGGGTACAGGCAATAAAACACAGCCATGAGCCATGAGCACTGCAGCCAGGACGAGGAGAGCACTGCAACCCCCGGGCAGAGCTGCTCCTTCCCCCCACTGCCAGACACACAGCGTTTGTTCCCATGTGAAGCAGAAGGAGCAAAGGGTCGGGGAGATGGGACTGCAGGGGTCTGCCCAGGGGTCTGCCCCAGCTCTGGGTATGGCTGAGTGCATCCCCCAAACAACACTGCACTGGGAAGAACTGACGGTGCAGCTTCAACATGGGATGCAGGGGGCACCCGGGGGTCTCAGCAGCACCCCTGGGCCACAGCCGGGTCACCCCTCCTGACAGCAGCGTTTGTGGAAAGCAAAGGAACCCTCCAGCCTGCCGTGTTTGATAACATTTTAATAACCCTGACATCATGGCTGCAGTGGGACCACGTTTCCATCAGCGCCACTCGTCTCCAGTGCACCTGACAGCAACAAACAACCACCGGGCGCACACAGGACCACGCGTCATCGTCATCGCCAACGGAGCCAACGGAGCCAATGGAGCCAACAGAGCCAACGGAGCCAACGGAGCCAACGGAGCCAATGGAGCCAATGGAGCCAATGGAGCCAACGGAGCCAACGGAGCCAATGGAGCCAGTGGAGCCAACGGAGCTGATGGAGCCTATGGAGCTGATGGAGCCGATGGAGCTGATGGAGCCAATGGAACGCCTTCATCGGAGAGAAGTGAGCGGTGGGAGCACGCAGCTCAGCATGGCAGCATGGGCTGTCCCTGCACCGGCTGCAGGGCCGATGGGGGACGAGCTCTGGCAATGTGCACAGTGCTCCTGGCACGGCCGTGCAGGGCCTTTGCAGATCGTAGGTTGTATTTCCAGACGCTTCCAGCTCCACTAATTCTTAACACGTACAGATACCCATACCCATGTTTAACTCAACCGCTCCTCCACATACACGGTCACACAGAGTGATGGAGAACAACCATAGATTTTTGGAGCAGAAGGAGCAGAGCGATCTGCCCGGCCAGTGCCACCCACAAGTGAGAAAAATCACAAAGAGAAGTTCCATGGTTTTGGACCACCTGGGATTGAGACATTCTCTAACCCTCGGAGACAGGGGGAGTGTGATGGGGGATACAGTGGATGCAAGATACATTGAGAACACAAGCTTTAAAATAATGTTGTCTCGTAAAGCTCCTCGAGCCATGAGGATCGCCCTCAGCACTAGGACCCATCTTCACAATTTCCGAAACATTTGAGATAACGGAAGCAGAGAACGACACTGAAAACACAAAGGTTTACATAGACACCCCCAGAGTGATTCTGGCCCAAAGCTCCCCTCCTGCTGGCACAGCAGGGCGGGTGCCCAGCCCTCGGAGCCCACCACATTCACAAGCAGCCACTTCTGCCAACCCCACGGATGACAAATGCTGGAACACCCGGTGTCCAGGCAGACAAAAGCCAGGAAAGCTGCAGCTGAGAGCCCTCCTTGCTGAGAACAATAATTGTAGTTAAAAGAGAAGGCAGCTCTCCCCCAGGTTTCAGCACCAAGGGGGAAGGGGAAGCAGCTCACAGCGCCAGGCAGCCGCAGCAGGACCGTGCAGTGCTGGGGCAGGGCTGATGCTGAAAGGAGCAGAGCACGAAATGGGAAATCAGGGATTGGAAATCGTAAGCTATGGAGAGAACAGAACGTACCCCAACATTCAGATCTGTTTGCAACCACACCTGGCAGCAAACTGCCACTCTCACTGCTCGGGCTTCCCAGGGGCCAGGGCTCTGTCATTGCAAGGCACAACCCCAAGTGGAACCCTGCATCCCTCAGCAGTGATTTTCCTTCCCAAGGGAAGAAGCACAGTGGGTTTCCTGCAGGCACAGCCACTGTGGAGGTGGGACAAGGCACGCTCTGTGCGAGCCACCAGAATGGCACCAAGAGGGAAGGAACGGGCTGCAGGGAGGGGAGATGGAGCAGGGCGGTCCTTGCAGGGACCGTGTTAGAGCCAGCCCCGTCTCCCGTCACTTCAAAGCCCAAAAGGCCAAAGGAAAATATTCCTTTCTCTCCTTTTCAGGGGCTGTTTGCCTGTAAAATTCAGTGGAATTGGCAACTTTGATGCAGAGCCAGCGGGGCATCCAGACACGGGGAAGCTGCAGGGACAGAGCTGGCCCTGGGTCCCAACACTAAAATCCAGCTACGGTGCTACGAGAGCCATGGGCACGTGAGAAACACGGGGCTGCATCCAACATTGCTGCTTTTCGGCATCACTTGAGGATGCACGACACAGAGCTCCCCAGGGCTGGGGCTGCAGCACTTACCAGGCTGGGCTGTCCTAGCATCCCCTGCACAAAGCAAAGCACACGCCATGTGAACAGCCAAGAAAAAACTGCAGTTTATTAAGTCTCAAAGAATCTTCGTACTCTTGAAAGCAACTTTCGGTGCATGTTCTTTAACAATCACATTCTATGAGGAGAAATAACATTAAAAGCCACGATTTTTTTTGTGGTTTTTTTTTTCTTCTTTTGTTGGTTTTTGTTGGTTTTTTTTTTTTTTAATCTCAGAGTTACAGACATCTTTAATCCAAAAGGCAAAAAAAAAAAAAAAAAGCTTCCCCCCCCTTAAAAAAAAAAACAACCAAAACCCCACCCCCGACCCCTTGAACAGAAATTTTCCTTCCCAATTTCAAAATATCAGGAGTTTTTCTACAACTTAATGCTAATGTTCAGCATGAAAAATTGTACGTAGGCACGGCTGGACACACATATATTTTATATAGGGGTGGGTATATAAAATATATCTGGCCGCGGCGTGCGATGGCAATGAGATGCATCACTCTGAGGAAAGGTTTTTCAGCTAAATACACTACTAGAACTTGAGAAAAAAAACAAGTCTTGAACCCAGTTTGTGCATAGTTCATGATCCTCTATAAAACCAGCTTTTTGTTAATTTGCAATCTTGCAGGACCCCTTTAAATCTGATAAAACCATTAAAAAGCTAATCTTCCAAAAAAAAAAAAAAAAAAATGTAATGCACAAGTTTCCTGATCCAAGCAGGCAGGGAGCACAATGTTCATATAATTTTTAAAACATACTCGCAGGGTATGTTATTCCATTGTCTTTCTTCCTTTCGAAACAATCAAAAACATTGATCTTTTTTTTTTTTTTTAAACATAAAGCAATTTTTTTTTTTAATATATAAAGCACTCTTCAAACATCTATTTCTTTTGAGTCCATTATTTGGTAAATATGTAACTGCTACACATTAGATTAGGTATTTTCTTCTTTCTTACTGTCTTTTTTTTTTATTTTTTTTTTTTTTATTTTGCTTTTTTAATAATATCTTCAGTGCTAGGAGTTGGGTTTTAAAAATACATGAAATGGTGTGGAGTTGCTCCTCGGGAAACCCGGCTTTCCTGAGACATCTTCCACCATGTGCAAGATCGTGATCACAACGTGTTCGCCACGTCGACGAAGAGGAGGAAAACAACAACAAAAAGAGAACACAGCAATGGCCAAAGGAAAGGAGAATACAACAACACTGTTCGATCCCAGAGCTCTGAAGTAGCATATCTTCATTCTGAAAATAGTTTTTCTTTACGATGGAAGTCTCTTTTTTTTTTTTTTTTTTT
>WBMW01002723.1:247369-343415 GCA_013396635.1 Penelope pileata | reverse complement strand
TTTTTATATATAAATTTTTTTCGGGATTTAAAAAAAAAAAAAAACAATATATGACATGAAAAAAAGTAATGAAACAAGGGTAATGTGCATAGGCAGATCCATGGGAGTAGTGGACACAGACCCTCCCCCCCCCAGCTGCACAGCCCGCAGTCACCATCCAGCCCCGCTCCTGTCTGTACCAATGGTAAATATCACACTGCACCCTTCTGATTACTGGGTCCGCCTCTGGTAATGTGCATAAGAGTCACAGGCTCATTTTAAATAGGCTTTCATTTCCCCCGTCCCCCCCCCAAGTTGATAAAATAACCCTTTCCAGCCCAAATTCTGAAAAGTGCCCTTCATGATAGACCTATTCTAAGCAGCTTTTATAGTTTGTTTGTTTTTTTTTTGTTTAAAATCACCATACAAACATAAAAAGACGACATCCAACAAAAAGCCATGAAAAAAAAAAACGAAAAACAAAACAACCAAAACCTGTCGTTAGCACGTGACACTGACCCAAAGGAGCCCATACTGTTGCAATAACAGTTCACAAGGACTTCTGCAGTTTCATAGTCGATATCGGACAGAGGTACTAAAAAGGGCTGCCAGTCTGATCCGTTAAAGCTGGGTTCTCCATCAAGCCCGGGACTGGAAAGGGTTACAACTTTTTTTTATTTTTTTTCTTTTTTCCTTTAGTGCTGATGATTGTTATTTCCACTCGGTTCCTCTCTGTTTCCTAGATGGACTCCCCGCTGAGAAGATCCCCTGGAAGAAGAGTGTTCAGAGGCGTGGGGCTCCCGATCACCCGGCCGTCGTCGGCGCTGGGGGGGCCCCAGAGGCTGCTGGAGTACTGGGGCACGCCGCCCCACAGCAGCTCGCTGCTGCCCTTGCCCCCCAGGCAGGGGCTGTTCCAGTGCCCGGCGTCGGCGCGCACCAGCCCGTGGGAGCCGGCGGAGCCCAGGCGCGGCTGCGTGCTGCCCGCGGTGGATTGCCAGCTGGAGGTGGGCGGCAGCGGCTGCCCCTGCGCCAGGAAGCGGTTCACCTCCTCCTCGCCAGCGAACTCGGCCAGGATGGTAGTGTTTCCCAGGACACACCTAAGGGAAAAGCGCAGCGATGTGAAACGGGGCTGAGAAGGGTGGAATATCCCGAGCAAGGGACCCACGAGGATCACCCAGCCCGACTGCTGGCTCTGCAAACCCTTCTGGAAACACCCCATGTTTCTGTAAATGCATTTTCCCCAAGCTAAGCTGGAGATAAAGAATTCGGCCAAATGTGCTCACTTGTAGCCATCCCTCTCCACTATTTTCTATCCACCCGTGTGACCCAGGCAGACACGAGGCCAGCTGTGTGGGGACCGTCTCCTTTAGCCAGCAGCCAACATACATTACTGTGCTCTGTTTAGGCATGAACTGTCAGAGAATTGGAAATTCCTTTTCAGAAAGTATTTAATCACTGCTGCTCCTCGTTTACATAACAAAACCTCCCACACAACCCAGGAAGGAGCGAGCGAGCCATTCCCATATCAAATCCGACAGGAGAGATGTGCTCTGAGCCCGCTGGCCCTGCGATCTGTTTTCCTGCCATCAGCTCCGTGTCAGCTCAGCTGTGGGACAGACAGAGGCCAACACCCCAGAGGTGCCCATGGCCTGGCTGGATGGGCCCTGGGCAGCCTGATCTGGTGAGGGGCACCTTGGTGGGGGGACTGGAACTGGATGATCTTCAAGGTCCCTTCCAACTCAAACCACTGTATGATTCTATCATTGATATATTTTGGCACTCTGTCCTGTTGGCTTGCAAAAATCCCATTGTATTTTGCCATTGTCACCCTGCCAGCAAACCAAACAGACACGTTGCTAAGTTCCTGCCATCCAGAAAGGGCTGTCCTGTCCCTGCCAACAGTGTAACTGCAGGTATGCCACAGCCTGTTAAAAAAGCAATGAACTGGCAGCCTTCCAAATCACTGACCACGTAAGGACCTCACCATGTACATATCTAAAATAAGCACTCACCTCCACAATCAGATACCCATTTTGCTTCTGGCATCATTTCTCTTACCTGATGCTCACACCTAACCTGATGTAGCTAAGATGGGGGATTTTTCATCTCTGATTACTGAAATCTGCT
Source organism: Penelope pileata (assembly GCA_013396635.1). NCBI lineage: Eukaryota > Metazoa > Chordata > Aves > Galliformes > Cracidae > Penelope > Penelope pileata. The sequence goes on along the minus strand of WBMW01002723.1, from coordinate 341,309 downwards.
TCGTAACATTTCATTAAGGAAAGGTCAACCCTTATCATGTGGTCAGAGCAAACGATATTTCCTCTGCAATCAGTGTTTTTAATCACACTCACGCTACAAACTGCTGATAAAGAAAACCCCTTTCTAACTCTAAGCAGATAAGCATTCTTTTCAAACATCAGTCTTTATATTCTTTATATTTTTAATCCTCCCTAATGCTACTGATTTTATCGCTCAAATTCTCCAGCTCTGGCATACTATGCCTGTTAGTCCCAAGGATTTTTTTTTATCAGCTACAAAAACACATTTTGTTGCTTAAGAAAATAGGTTGTGAGATAAAACAGGCTTCATAACAAAAGAAAACCAAAGCAGAAACCTACATATGCAGAGACTTCTGGGCCTTGGCTGCTTCTTCCTTGGAACTGTATCGGACCACAGCATTCCCCTGCGTCAGGTTCAGGTGGAATGTGATGAGAGGGCCGTGCTGCAAACAGAGCGTCCGCAGCGTGGAGCCATCAATCTGCGAGGAGAGAAGGGGAGAAGGAGATCTGTGGCCTTGTGGTTTCACTGTAAATGCTCGCTAGCTGAACAAGTTCGAAAGCTGAAGAGTAAGGAGCTGTGAAAGTTTGTCCTCCATGTGAAGAATTTAATTTTAGACTATCACTGTCTTCACTGAGCGTGACATCCTGTCTTTTAAAGACTTCCCTGCAGGCCAGTGGACAAAACTTCCCAATGTATGTGACAGAAGCTGGATTTCTCATTAGAAGTCTACAAATAAGTTAAAGGAAAAAGCACGCTGCTCATAAATTTAACTGAATTTTCCCCAAGATTACTTTGGAAGCTTTGTAGCTTATGTCCTTCCTTGTGAATGATACTACGGGGAGGACCAGAGGGCTTGACAGACTTAGAAGAAAAACAAAACCCCACAGGAAATGCAGATTTTCCACCTCTGAATCTGCCTTAGGACATCATTCACCTCCAAACTTACACACACGTAAATGGTGCATAATGAAGGACTAATTACACAGCCTTACAGCTCTTCCTTGATTTGACAGCACTTTAAAAACTCAACACATTCCCTGTAGAAGACACTTGTAAAAAATGCAGAATAATTATTTTCCCTTCAAATGAACTAAATTACCAGGACTGATACATGTTATCATCCTTAAGCATGACAAAAGGCCCTTCAGGCAACCAGTGGTGTCCAACTCTATTACCTGGGGGGTGAGGTTTCGAAGAACCAGCCAGCTGCTTGTTCTCCCTGAGCTGTCAGTACTCCAGGCAGAACCTACAACACAAATTCCACAACAAAACATTTTATCATGATGCATATTACAACAAGAAAACTTATCTGGAATCACAGCACACCAGCTAGCACAATGCTACTGCAAACAAATGCGACAGCAGTGGGCTCACATCTCGATTTACTGTCTTCTTTGGAATGAAAGGCTGCTGAATAAAGCCTGCTTTTGGTACATTTCAGGGATCTGTGCTACCTCTCATATTCCCATAGTAACTGTGGGGTGCAGTTATGTCACTGCAACAAACTGTATCTTACGGTTCCATTAAAATTAATTTGGAGGAAACTGTTTAGAAGCAATTCAGATGTCCAAGCTCAGATTGCTGGTTGCTACTGGAGATTTCTACAGCTCTGCACATTCTGCTATCTTGCCAATGACAGATTACTGTACATTCCTTATTCAAAACAGGTATTTGTGCACTGACAATGTTCTGATTAAAGATACAAGGGCATAACCAGCAAAAGCTGCTTGTGCAGCTTTGGCCTGGTGTTCTACAATGAGAAACTGTACAAGCTTGGTATTTATTAGTGGCATCTGGAAAGCTGCAGTACTTCTGTAGCCACACGGGTGACCACACTTCAGGGAGAATTCTGGCACCAACAGTGTCTGACCACCAGGTGGGGTTTTGGTGAAGAAAATGTACAAAATAAGTGGTAAGAAGAGGGAAGAACATTTAATTTCCAGCTTACTGAAAGCAGAAATAGCCAGCTAGGTAACTGAGCTGTAATGTTGTCGTCAGTTCTTCACAAACAAGCATGATGTATATATTTATACAGCCACTATCATGGCTTCTCATTTATATTTAAGCAAAACGATGATATCTAAAAAAAAGTCTGCACAAAAAAATAGAACATCCCCCGAGGGCCCTGCACTGCCCTCAGGTCCTACATGCCTCCCATCCACGCTCCACAAATGTGTTCCACATTAGATTCCACGGGCTGATTCACCAAGCTTGAAGCCTTGTAGGCAGTCGTAGATCACACCACAAAACAAGCAACACACGTAAAAGGTATTTTTAAAAATAACTAAGAAAACAGTTTCATTCCAACTAGGATTTTTTTCCTGTCTGGCAATGCACGAGTAGAATTACTCATATGACCACCTGCAAGATGACAGCTCCATTTAAAACCCATCCTAACTAAAATAAACACGAGCTTCATCCTCAAAACAGACACAGGCAGCTGGTAGTGAACCTCAGCTATCTGGAGCCTGACACAAAGCTGGGGGGTGTCTCACTGCTGTCAGGCAGAAAACCAACCAACAGTTACAAAAAAAGGTGCTGTGGTGCTACGAGGGACAGAAGTCAGGAGTACCCGAGGAGTACGAGCTGGTCCAACCCAGGGGACTGGCACCCCACGTAGATGATGGCTTGGTGTTTGTTAAGCCTGGAGGTGGCCTTGTAGGAGCAGTAGTGTTTCTGGGTACCTTCCATAGTTCATGGGACAAAGAGGCTTGTGTGTGAGAGATTGGGCCAGAGGACCACGTAGACTTGATGTCTGACAATTTACCTGCAACAGAGAAAAAGAATGTTGGGTATTTTCTGTTAGCAACAACGGTTAAACCAAGCGGGATGGGCAATCGAGCTTCTGCCTTGACTGAATTATTCCAACTTTTCAAGAGAGAAACCAGCATTGTTAGCAAGCCAGTGCTATAAATCCTATTTGCATGTGACCTCCTTACACTGGTATTTACATTTTCAAAGAATTTTGTATTTCATGATTTTAACAACACCTGCTGCACGCACAATTCCCTCTGTAAAAACACCTTCCTATTGGGCTTTTTTGTAAAAGACAATACGTGACAAAAAAAAGAAAATGAGCTTCAATATTTGAAATCTAAGTTCATCAAAACTATAATGAAACACTCCAAGATTATCTCTCAAAGGTTTAACAGAATGCAACCACTTTTTTTTCACAGAACTCATTTTATCTAATATAATATAAGCAGCATATCCATATGTTCTTCTGATATTATTAAAATTCCAAAGATCAAAGACCAACAAAAATTGTATTTCTGAATACTGAAAGTAACAGATACTCTTTCTTCAAGTGTCTTTGAGAAATCCAAGTCTTCAGAAGAGTACATCAGATTACAATCTGTCACTTTTTGAAACTGTTTACTGTTCAGTTTATTTCCCCAATCAGTATTTCAACTCTTTTACTACCACTCCTGTCGAATCAGAACTTTATAAAACAATTGAAAAACCAAGAATACCAAGCACTGTTCAACAGTGAGTGGCACACAAATCTGACTGAAGCTGAAAATGCTAAACCAAAATCCTTTATTCCCCATTAGACTTACACATCTCTGCCTTTCTTCCTTTTATGTTAGGAAAGCAAAGAGCCCAGTGTCCTTGTGACAGCAGAGTCCCCCCAGCACTAACACGAGCAGCACGTTTGCCTGGAATGGGCTGCAATGGTCACGTTGCTGCATCTGCTGCCAGGGCAAGTGACACCGTGTTTGTGCTGGCTTAACACCTTATGTTGGCTGCAGACTGTAAGAGAACTCCTGATCTGAAAAAATTGAAGATGCACAAATCTAGTGAATTTTTTGAAAACCAGATTTATCTGGCAGATTAAGCTTACATCGAATCAGTGCTTTGCAGCAGGTAGACTTCAAAAGTTGTGTATAAGGAAGCCTAAAACCAAATTTTCCAGTCACCAAATCACAGCCTCAACTATATAACACACACATCATACACACAAAATTGCCCCTATTTATCATCTAACTCAATGATTTCTTACTGAATCATAGTAATCCAAGTGAAAGAGCAAGCACTCTCCCACCTTCCTGCAAGCTGTAGTGACAAAAGCAATGTAACAATGACGATCAAGACATGAACAAGGGGAAAAAAGGTGGGGGTTAAGGAGGGAAGTCCGAGTTTTAGAACTCAGAGCAGCTCAGGCTGCAACATAGCACACGATGCATGCACATTAGCACAGAGTAGATGCTGCTATGTCACTGCTTCTCAAGGGGTTAACACAAAGATCAGGCAAGACTGCAAAAAACAGAAGTAAATAAAGCAGGAATGTGAGGCAGATAAAAAAAAAAAACAACAAGCCATCCCTTTTCTTTCAATGGAGTAAAACATTTCAAACAGAATCTTTCTGCTTTGCAGTCTACAGCATGACTTGGGAGGCTGTGGCTTCATTTATTCCAAGCAGCAGAGAGCCTTCACCAATTAGGTATGGAAATGGTGATACAATCCCTGCAACAGCCCCTGCACATCTTCCTAATGGGACCAACTGGATATTTACGCAGCCAGTTCATTTTCTATTATTTGCAAAGAGAGAGATCTCAGAATTTACTACTCCTTAAAAATGTGCATATTGCTTACACCACCTACAAGCCCAGGTGCACAGGGAAGCATTCCACTTTGGACTATCAGAAGACATTTAAACAGATGTTTTGATCTGCTTAAGGGAGGGGACACATTAAGAAAATAAGCCTCTTCTTTAGGAAGCTTTCTTAATAGATAAATAAAGAGCCCCAAATCCAAGTTCCATTCCCAGGCAGAGCATCCTCCTTGAGGTACAACCAAACTTTCTCCTGAACTGAGGATGTTTCACAGTTAACAGTGAGTTTGTTACCAAAAAATTCACACCAGCTCTCCCAGAAGGGTCCAGGACCTCAGCAGTAACTCTGTTGCTACAGAACAGAACATTCCTCTGCAAAGTTGCAATGGAAATAGTCATTCAGACACCCCAATGCCAATACAGAGTGATGGCATTTGGCATCAAGTGGAACAAATACATTTTTCCTTAGCACAATTCCCAGCATACCGTACAATGCTCACCACTGCAGAGCTGCCAGGAGAGCTGCCGACCTAGCACAGGGCTGAAAACTGCACTTCTCTCTCTAGCAGCACAGTAATCACACGGAAAACACTTTCTAGGGCCTTTTCTCAGCATGGAGAGGAACGGGAAAGTAGAGAGGCCGTTGTTCGTACCTGCAATGCTAGGTGCGGATGCAATGCTGCTGAAAGAGCTACTGTAGCCGGAGGCACTAAGCGGCCAGGCACTCGATGAAGGCAGCGTGGCATTCTGAGATGATGTTGGGGATGACCCTGCAGAACCAGCAGAGAAGCAACTAAGAAAGATGGGCATAATGATGTTTGGTGTGACATAAGCAAATCTGTTATGTGCAAATACAAACCATGCAAGGCATTTTCCTTAATCAGCCTGGTCTCTGAAGTCTAGGAATGAAATGTTATAGAAAGCATGATCAAGTGAAGCAGAAGTCTTTAGTAGAAAAGAAAAGAAAGTGGCACAGTAGTAAATGTGTTAGCACCTGCGCAGAAGATAAATTCTGCATTTCCTTTGAGATAGGTGACTAAAAAAAATCAGCATTAAACTGTTCAGTCTCAAGGAACAGGCCTCATTTATAAAGGTGCTTTGCTGGCTGACATAAGCAATGGCAACTGTAGATGAGCATAAATGTGTATGATAAACTAACCTCTTACCATGGGTGATTCGTCCTCAATTACTTGAGGTAAGCACTTCTCCTACATTCTAATGCCCACAGACATCTTTGGATTTTTGCAGACTTTCAGCAAAGCAAGGATATATTTCAGCAATCTCTTCTCAAACTAATAACATTAAACGGAATAGCCTGAAACCATCTTGGTAAATCATTTACAATCTGAGGAGCTATCTAAGCATACATACAATTTCCTTACTGGCAGCAAATGAAAGAAACTGAACATAAAATAAAATATCTTCATTATAAAGACCAGAAGAAGTGCAAGTATTCTCTCTGGCCACCAACAAAATTAAGTATGTATCCCAGGTGACTTATCATTCCTGACACACACAGATACACTGTGACACAAACATCTTTCTCTGACTAATAAAAATTGGTGACTTCTCTGGAAGAAGACACAGCGATGCACTGGGGCAGGAGGGAGGAAGTTAAAGGACAATCCCACCCCTCACAGTCCAATGAAAACCACAAAGGCTACGTGTGTCCAGCTGGAACAGAAACCAACCAAACTTCCCTTATCCAGAGTCACCGTGCTCCTCAGGACACACCAACATCAGTCTCATGCAAAGGAACTCTGTTAAGGCCTTCTCTGGAAATCATCTGTTGCCCACGCAGACACCTCTGAGGAGGGCTGGGGTAAGGGAATTACACCAGATTCAGAGGCCCACGGGGCTGGAAGCAGCCCTGACTCCACATGGCTGAGGCTTTCAGCTCGTCGCAGACGATCCTGCAAAGCCTCGTTACCAACCAGGGCAAAACAACAATCAAAGCCAAGGCTGAGGTTTGGGCTGCTCCTAATGTCCAGTGTATGAGCCACAGTGTAACCCCGTGAGTGGATTCCAGCTCCATCAGCACAATCCGTGGATACTACTTTCAAGATGCAGTATTCACAGACAGCTTTTCCTGGCAGGATGTCATGAAAATCCCAGTCTCATCTGAAGGAATACTGACAATGACAGATAATTTTGCCCAGAAGCAAACACCCAGGTTACACAAGCATAAAGAAACAAACTCAGCAATTGTATTGTGTACTAAAATCGTATTTTACCTATTAACAAGATACAAATCCCATGGGGAAAGGAAGCATGTTATGGCCCCCAGCAGCCACTGCTTTTCTCAGGGCTCTGTCTCCCAGCACTGTTGAGTCCTGCAAAGATCACCTGTCCTGACCCTCCACGAGGGGTGCAACTATTCCTTCATGCCACAGACATTATACATGGACAGAGCTAACACATGCTTCCATGCTGCAGAGAAATAAGAGCTGCAGTAGGCACAGCTCTGCAGAGCAGTGTTTTTGCCCTGAAGGGAGCAGTTCCTGCGAGTACCATATCACAACTGTGGCTGAATTATGTCTTTATACTTTCCTATTTAGCACTGGAAAGGTAACTTCAAACAGCTGAGGCTGCCTGCTCCTTGAAGTACATCTGGGTCATCAGAAGTTAATTCAGCATTACTCATGCACACAAATACTTCATGTTACAGTTTAAATAAAGACCACTTTCAGCTGAGAGACAACTCAAAATCACTCGAGGCACTGAAAAGCCCTCCACCTTCCCCTCTCTTTTCACAACCTCTCACCTGAGCTAACGTGTTCCAGTTTCTGATTGAATTGTGACTTACAGTCTACGCAGATATCACAGATACCAGAACAAAATTCGTATTTTTAATCCTGACAGTTCCTTCTCGACAACCTGGTTATAATATCCCTGGCCGTATTAGAGTGTTTTAGTAGAGTATGCAGAACTTGCCTACTATGGCACACTGATTAAATTAAATTAAAGCAAGCTGTCTCTCCACTGATCCCCTTTCAGCATTGCTAGCTAGCAAATAGCTTAGTCCCAGTGGTTTGTTTTAGAGAACACTCTTTTAGTTTTGGAGTAAACACTGTCAAGACAAAAGGAATGGAAATGGCACTGAGAAATTCTAGTTTACAAGTTAATTCCTTCCCCCCCCCCTCTTTCCTTTGATGGCTTTGGGGATAAAACAGCTCTTATTCCTTTTCCTGACTGATTTTCTAACAAAGCCACAATTACATGTGATGGAAGCCTGCTGCCTCCACAACTGTGGAACTTTTACACTGTGACTTCTGAAGTATTTCCTGAAGTGCAGGACGTTGGTCAGTGTGGAGAACAAAATCTTGTTCAAAACAAATTGGTAGGAATTATGTATGTTACAAAAACCTGCAGTGACCACAAAAATTTATATTACATCTCACAGCCCTTCCCAACATAAAAATACTTGCATTCTCAAGGAAAACCAGAAACTTCATAGTCCCACATTTAAATCATATGCATCTGGATTTTCAGTGAAAGTTCAGAGTAGAAGCCTTAGTAGATCAGGATTGTGTGAAAAAATATACCATGCTGATATTACAGGAAGTCAGCTTTGGTGGCAAGAAGAAGCACCCACGTGACAGTAAGTGGTGTGTTTACCTCCACTCTTGAGAAGATAGCGATTAACATCCTGTATCGTGGTGTTTATGGTGGGCCCAGTGGGGACGCTTCCAGGAGTAACATCGGGGTCATTTTCAGGATCAATATTCTGCAGTCCTTTCCACGGCACTCCTGGATGAAATTCTGTTCCAAACATAATAAAAACAAGAGTATATAAAGTCACAGCTCTCCAAAGTTTGATTCTCCTTATCAGAAGGCATAAGGATTCAACAAATAAAATGAACACTACATTTTAACGACATCAGTTTAACGCCAATGCTTTGCATTTTGTTACCTGGTGGCCAGTTTATGCTGGAGCCATTGGAAATTTTATCACTATCGGTTTTGGCACGTGACCAGCTGTGAGGGACAGCTACGGGTGGGCTGGCGGGCGACTCACTGCTCTGCATCAGATCATAGCGGCCGTAAGAGTCATCAAGGGAGGACTTGCCCGGAGGACCAATGCTTAAACCTCCAGGTATTCCACCTGCAATGAACGAAATGGAAAGGCTTTGTTTAGGAGCAGAGCTAGTTTTGGGTATGGAATTTCATCAGTAAATAATAAATAAAATATAAACGCAACGTTAACAGCCTCTGGAGCCTTACTAGGAATTGCAGCTGGGAGGTACACTGCTGGTAAAATGTGGACTCTCAACTTAGCTATGGAAATTCAGGTTAATGTCAAAAAGAGAGTAAGTACCTCAAATCATCACAGTGATGGTAAATAGGAATTTGCTGAGACAGCATGCTACAGAACAGCACTGTAGGCATGCCCCCTTCTCTAGGTACTCATTACCCATGGCAGGGGGGTTGGAACAAGATGATCTCTAAGGTCCCTTCCAACCTGAACCATTCTATGATTACTGACAGCATGGCTGAGCAAGGACCTGCTGCTCAAACTGAGGGATAAGAAGGAAAAGTACAGGCAGTGGAAGCAGGATGGGTGGCTTGGGAAGAATACAGGGATGCTGTATGGATGTGCAGAGACGGGATCAGGAAAGCCAAGGTGCAGATAGAATTGAACTTGGCGAGGGATGTGAAAAACAAGAAGGGATTCTTTATATACATTGGTTAGAAGAGACAGGCAAAGACTTTTCGCACCGTCTGGAAGTGACGGGACAAGCGGGAACGGCTTTAAACTAAAAGAGGGGAAATTTAGGTTAGACGTTAGGAAGAAATTCTTTACTCAGAGGATGGGGAGGCACTGGAAGAGGTTGCCCAAAGAAGTGGGGGATGCCTCATCCCTGGAGGCATTCAAGGCCAGGTTGGATGGGGCCCTGGGCAGCCTGATGTAGTGGGAGGCAACCCTGCCCACGGCAGTGGGGTTGGAGCTAGGGGATCTTCAAGGTCCCTTCCAACCTCAGCTGTTCTACGATTCTATGCTTTGAAACAGACATCCTCCTGTTCCTACAAATTATCAGACAACAATTTGGCATAAGCAGTACAGATATTTACAGAATAAGAAGTTACTGTAGAACAGAAATAATTCATGGTGCTTTTAATACAAGACAGTTAACAGAGCATCATGTTCTAACATAAACTTGGATAAAGGAAATAAAGGAAGAAATGACTCAGGATACTGGAGGCAACAGGGATAAAGGTCTTCAAACAGATTAGCAATCACGTCTGGAAGACTATGAAGTTTGTGCTCCTAACTCCCAGTGTGGGTAATTAAACAATCCATCCTGCCTTCGTACATGACTGGCTGTGAAAGGTTGATGGTACTGAAAAAACTGTGGGAAGAAAGTCAATGTAAAGTTTTTTAGAATGAGGGCATGTACATCTGGAGTAAGGGAAAGCTTGTGGGACTTGTTTGCACACGTTGCCAACACTAATGGCTTGCTTTACTTGAACTCTGTGTTCTGAGCAACAACATTCACTCAATGAAAGACAAAGAAAGGTCTGAATGCAGGAAGTTCTGTGTGGAAGAACTTCAACACATTGCTGAAGATGGCTAAAGAAATCTTAAAAACGTTGGTCTTAAAGGGTGCTCTGTGCCAACTGTTTATCAGCACTTAAAGAGCAAAATGAGAAAAAATAATAATTGCAACGTGACTCAAGTTTCAAAAAGCCAAGCTGACGCAGAAATGAAACGGGACGTACCGTGCTTGCTGGAGTTCTGGTCAAGAGAAGAAGCAGCACTAGACAGATTATCCATTGAGTTGGGGTGTGTCCACTGAGGAAGGCGAGACTGGGACTGAGAAGTGTCCTTCACTGACAAACCACCAGTTATGTCCATGTTATTTACATTCATGTTCGGGTTCAGTCCAGCTAAAGGGAAACAGGTCATCAGATATCCCTAATATACTGCAGGATTAAAAAACATGTCTTTGCTTAAATTTCAGCTAAAGGAATTATTAAGTATTGATTCTTAGACATTTATACATACATGCAGTAATTCACTATGCATGTTTTCAATCTCCTCCCAAAAACTTTTATGGGAACACTAACTTAGAGTAACACTCCTATGAATTCAGAAAATATTAGAACATTGCTAAAAGGAAAAAAAAAAAAGCATGTAGGGGTATATTTTGTATCTGTCAGTATTTCTACTTGCAGTCTCTTTACTTGTCCCAGGAAAGGCATTCTGGAAGAATGCACTGGAATGCTAAGTTTAAACCAGTGAAGAATTTGCAACATTCCATTGCTAAGCCAAAGTATTCCGAATGCCTCACCAGCACACTCCTGTGATGTCTGCCATTTCATTTTGCCAGCAACATTTTAAAAATCTCAAACAAAGGAATTATCCCAAAGGTTGTACAAAGAGCTGCTGTTTGACAGGGCAGGTATTCAACTATTTGGGTATACACTTTGAAGGAGATTGAACACAATCATCCCAACTTTATCAGATAGTACATACACAATATTGAGGGAATAATTTTAACATGCTTCTGAGACATGGATCTGGGTCCTTTTTGACATATAATCCTGAACGTTAGCAGATCACAGGAAGCTGATACAATAAAAATCCCTTACACTTAGGCCCTTAATTCACAAATTCTTTTGCCTTCTGATGCTCCCTGCTGTAACAGCTCCCCATAGCAGTCAGAATCACCTTCTTAACTGCTGAATGGTAGATAAAGCTTGGCAATGCTATCGTGTACAGCACAAATAGAGGCACAAAGAGATTCACTTAATTCCCCTAAGTCATAAACAAAGTCTATGGCATACATCAAACAATCATATAAAACAGGTCTGAAAGGTTGTTCTCTTCACCCTGCCCCAAGGCTGTGCAGATTTCTTTTGGCATTGATCATATTTCACAGATCTATGTCTAACCCACCACAAAATGAGTGGTGAAGAAGATTTCACAAACTTCCCCATTTTTTTCCAGTATCCTACTTTCCTTAGAGCAAATCCATGATTCTCAGTGTTTAAGGATCTCCTTTTACGCAACGTGAGTTTATTACCTCTTGCATTAACCACATGCAAGACCTATCTTTTGAAGCCATCTTTTCTATTTCTGAACATTGTTGCATGTCTCTTAACTGTTGTCTTTAAAGTGACCAAAGAATTTCATTTTTAACTCAGCAGTCGTATTCCTAAAACATAGGATCATCTGCACAACTCTTCCTGCAGTCCATCAAACTGATCTGTATCTGCCTTGAAAGACACTGACTAAAGCTGATGCCTTACCAGTGCTGGTTAGAGTGGAAAGGAGATTTTAAGTGACTTAAAGGTCATATTTCTGTTTATAAGATGATATTTGTGTATTTTACGACACACTGCTGTTAAATTTGCATTTAGTTCGTGAATAGCTATGTAGCTAGATGGTTAATTAAGCAGATCTTCTGTTCTGCAAAGCACAGGTGAACAAATACAGCTCACTAGTATCAGAACCATGATTTTGTTCAGGTATTTCAACAATATTTAATACACATATATTTGGTACTTCTGTATCTGTTATGCTGTAGAGCAAAGCACTCAGAAGCTAAAATAATGAAAAATGCTCCCTCTGCCTTTTGCAGATGGAACTGCTTTGACGAAGGACACGTACCAAGAGGGTAAGGAGCAAAGGTGTTCGGTGAAGACTGTTGCTCTTTGGTCTGCAGGTCAGGAAGGCCGGGAGCCTGGGGATGGGGTGAAAAGCTATCCATGGCTGATTTGCCTGCAGAGGGGTGCAAAGACAGATGTGGAGGGGGAGGCTGCTGCTTCATAAGCAGGGCCTGGGCCAGCTGGCGCTGGTGCTGCTGGATCTGCTGCTGCATGTTATTGATTGTACGTGCAACCTGGCAACAAAAGAGAACAAAACAGTAAATGCTCAATTCAACACAATCACATGAGATGTCTTACGCCCTTTTCTACCATGAAGTAACACAGTAGATGTCTTTACAAATAAAAATTGACTGAATTAAGAGCTGAAGAGCTTTCCTCCACTAACCGAATGCTGTGAAGCAGTTTTATTCCTCCAGCACTCTTTCCATTTCAGTACTCAAACCATGCACTGTATTACTGTTTCTGAGGATGCTCTCACTTGTTTGGCAAAATGTAGCACAATCTCTTTTAAGCTTTTGAAAGCAAACTCTAATGGTGAGATTGGAATGGCAATTGAACGTACTTGCTGCTCCTGTTGTCTCATGGGTCCGGAAACATTACGCTGAGCCTGTAACATCTGCTGCTGGATTTGTAAACGTTGGTACGCCTACCAGATGGAAAGGAGAGGTCAGAGATCCTAACACATACAAGAAGCCTAACAAGCTTGCCTGAACTGATCTGGTATGATAAACAATACAGGAGAAACAATGGAGTTTTCTGAAAATAGACAATGAAGCAAATGTAACCATCTTGTCATTAAATGGGCAAGGTATTATTTCTCTGAATAATTTGAATTTAAAATCCAAAGGAGTTCTGTACGAGCATTTTTCAAGTAGCTTTGTACTGCCCAGTTAATACCATGGCAGGAGATCGATGCTGTGCTTCTCAAAACTGGGAAATATGATCAGAAATCAACAAAGGTTTCAAATACCGTTACTAAGAGAAGAATTAGACCAGCACACTGACACCAGTAACAAAGGTAGTGTGCCAATCACAATTTTATATTTTCTCAATCGTAATTTTATATAACACTAGCAAACACTGACATAACATCAGCACAGAATGTAACTTACATTCATAAAATCTGAATAAATAATACATATATTTGCAAATATAGCAAAAATACACAACTTTTCAAAAACAAGTAGTTCTTGCAGCGTGATTAATAGTCACTCAATTAATTACAGAAATGCACCATGTACTTTATTGCTTAGTGAGCCTACTGAGTACAGTTCTTCAGGTAACTCAGGTGACCAGCACCACCTGGGTTTCTGTCCTGTTATGTTCTGACCCCAATTTCCCAGCTGGTCAATGACATGCACATGTTTGCATGTAACAGGCAGATTAGTGCTGTTTGATAATATACAATTGCATGAAGACAATTGACTTTTTAGTTCCACTGATATGCTGTAAAGGCTAATTATTCCACAAATTACTATTTATAAAGCCTGAGGCAAAAACCATGATTTTGTTTCCTTGCAAAGCAACTGTTCCCAAGAAATCACTATCTAATTGCTTTCAATATCTGTCACACCCATTTAAAGATTTAGATGCTGTTCTCTTTTTTTTATCTTCATGCCTTCCACTCTGACTTAGAGCTCACTTGCCATGTTTTTGAACTTACCAGCTGCAGCTGATAGAGCTGGTTCAACATCGTCATATGCTGAGGATTAATTGGCGAGGTTAATAGTGCAGGGTTGAGACCAATGTTTTTTGCTGCAAACTGCAAAAGCTGTGCTTGAACCTAAGGAAGAGCAGTGTATTAAACACTGTACACTCACTTTTAGCACTGGTAACTGTGTAAGACATAAGTAAGAGTCACAAGACATCAGCTGAATAACGTTACTGTTACCTGAATTGTATAATAAAGTATAAAAAAATTAACAGTAAGTTCTAATACAAATCTTAATAACAATATTCACATCTGTTTACAGGAAAAAAAAAAGGAATGAACTCCTCAGCTCTCTAGGAACACTGTCTTTTGCAAAAAGGAGCAAGAGGATCTGCATACACAGATAACATGCAGAGCATACAGGTGAGAACACTGCACCGTGTAACACCTTACAGGCTGGGAGCTGCACGAGTGGCTGCAGAGCCTCAGGATCGCCACAGAATGAGTACGGAGAGGAGAAAGCACATGGGAGAATCCCAGGGAAAGAGAAAACACAAGACTGGAAGTTTCACCTCACCTGAGGGGATAGAAACTGAGGCACTTGAGCACGAAGACTAGGCTGGGATGAATTAAGAGGTTGCACTGGCGGTTGCTGCGGCTGTTGCATGGTCCTGGCTTGTGCTGCTCCGCTATTGCCAAACATACCCAGATTGCCACTCGGTATCTGCAACAGGACCAGAAGGACACTGGTCTTGAAACACATCGCTCAACATACAGCCTTAAGTTTGTTATCTGTGCAGCCTTTCTCCTCGATGATAACGACAGGCACGGATAAAGAAACTGGGACTGTTCTGTGGGAAACCTCACTGACAGTCAGGCTCTGAATCAGGCACGGCAAAGACTGCCATGTACCCACCAACAGCTCACACCTGGCAAAACATTGTACAGGTGTCCAAACAAAAGGAAGCTGAAGATCTCTTTTATAAGGATGCATAAGCCAACAGGGTCCTCAGAAGAACAATGGAAAGTGCTTGCCAAAAATATTTGTATTTATGCAGGAAGGAACAGGAGAATGCAGTCATTAAACTCACAGCATCCTAATCCCTAAGCTGGCCAGGCAGTTTTTATCCATGTTCATTTTACAAAGCCACTGAGAATGGATGTGCTAGTAGAGCAGTCTCTGCTTCTGGTATGTGTAATGGGCTGTAAGTGCTGGACAAGTATTGCCTTTAGAAAACTAACTTTAAAGAATATACACAATAAAAGCCACAAGAGAAGAATATAGATATATTTTCTTATTCTAAGTACTACTTCAATTTATATGACAAAAATAACCTGTTAATAATCAACAGCAGTTCACGACTTCTCATTCTCACTCTGTTTATGAATCTTCCCCTCCTCCTCCTCTCCCTTTCAGCACGTTCTATCCAGGGCCCAAAACACCCCTCTTGCACGATGCTGCATTTGACCAGAGGTGCTGGGAGCACAGTTTCTTCCCTACCACCTGTCAAAGCTATGAGCTGCCTTGACACGACAGGAATAAAGAAACCTACATCACTTCTCACCCATCTCATCACGGAGTAATTATGCCAGCCAGGAAAGATGAATTAGAGCAATGTCTCAAAGTCTGTGGCAATTAGCAGTGCCTCAAAAAAGAAACCTCACATCAATCAAGGCAGAGCTATTCCAGGGTTTGCTGGTATAAATCCATAACATCACAGTCTCTTCTCAAAGGATGCGTGTAATTAGCAGGCTAATTACAACTAAGCAGTTGTTTTATGTCCTATAACGTGAAATGTTTACACAGCAGGTAGCTCCTTCACTGGCATTTCACGTGAACAAAGACTTTGTGCCCATTTTCAGTACAAAGCCCCAGCTCCGAGGGGGAAGCACTGGAGCTCTCTGAACAGCCTTACCTGTCGAGAAGAATTCAAGTTTTGCATGCCCAGCCCTGAGGCAATCCCGCCCAGGGTCTGATTAGGGAGTGCACTGTTTGAAAGGGGGAGCTTCAGGCTTGGTGAAGGCAAAAATGGTGAAGTAGTGGGCTCTTCCACTAGGCCGCCATCCTGATTGGAGAAAGAGAGGGTGAGCTGCGGGCAGTGCCCGGGGCGGGCAGCGCACAGAACAGTTTCCCATGGCAACATAAAGAGGCGTGGATGAGTTAAAAAGAAAAAGAATAAAAAATAAAAATAAAAATATTAAAAAAGAAAAAGAAAAAAGAGTGGCATGAATGATGAAAAATGAGAAGTATGGGGTGAAGGAAGAAGAGAAAGAGAAACAGCATTAAGGTACTGTTTTTCTTTACGTTGTCGCACTTAATCCACAAATGCACAACCACCCTTGGGCACCTCCCAGCAGGAAAGGGGGGCCCCAGCCACCCCGGGCAGCAGCAGCAGCAGGCTGGAGGCTGCCATGGGGAGAGGCCCTGCACGCTGTGGGGAGCTCTGTGCTACTCGGGTCACTCCCAAAGCAGAGCACGGACGCACCGCGCTGCGTCTGCTGACCCAGAGAGGCTGGGGATGCGAATCTGACACCAGTCTGCATGTGGTTCCACATCACAGCTCTGTTTTTAAGAAAACATTTTTGCATTAATCCCCTTTCCTAACTCAGACACATGAGCCTCTTTTAATATTCTCCTTGCAGCCACTTATTAATATCCACCCTGAAACACTACTCTGCAACGTGCCCACAGAACACAGGAACACTTAGAACCAACCCTGATAACGCTGCCTGGGTGGCCTCTGGGAGAGGCACTGCTGGAGGCACTGCCTGAGCAGCCCCAGGAGGAGGCAGATGGCAGCAGCACACCGAGCCCCCTCCTTACGCTGTAAGGAACCAGGGCTGAACATGGTGATGCACATAATGCAGCCTCCATGGGGGGCAAACAGCACGTCAGAAAATCAAATCAGTCATACAGTCCCCAATCAAACAGGTAGCTCTCCAGCCAGCAGGGCAGTGGGGCACTCAGCTCGAGCTCAAGCTGGGCTCTGATGTGTGGGAAGCCTGGGGCACGCTGTGTGCAACGTGCAGCCCCAAATGGGCTGGGGGGAAAAGCCTTTAACTTGCAGCGTGCTGGACTGGTATTTTCCAGGCAATGTTTTCACTGCAAAGACAGGCTGAGGTGAGGTATAGGTGAGGAGCTAGGTTAGATCAGTCACTAAATTCAGTCCCCCAGCAGACTGTGGGTACTGATGAAGCTCCTTTGTCCCCAGAGCAGCTGCAAGCAGCCACCCAGCGGTCGCCCCGATGCAGCAGGGACGCTCAGCAAATTGTAGGTTCTAAGTTAATCCTGAAAAACGCATTTTCAACAGCTCTCCTTTGATGCAAAGAAAAAGTTTTTCACTGCCAGGCAAAGTGACACCTGACATGCTGTCTGGCTGTCCTGAGGGGGACACTGACATTTTCTAATGATATCCCCAAGGCCTTTCAGCTCAAGATATTTTACATTCTACTGGACATCAGTCACACTCTACAAACAACTGCAGCTTGCATGACAGTAACAGGTTCAAGGATTTCTCCTTAGATCACAGACATATGTTTACAATTCCACCCTTCCCTCTTTAAAGGGAAAATCATTTCAAGCTCCATGCGTGCTCTCTTTCAGGTGCCGTTGTTTCCTTTGTGAACTGAGCTACTGACCAACAGAGACCCCTGCAACCCCTTCTTGTCCCCCATTTTTACTCAAATATTGTCCCATTGGTATCATTTTTCCCCGTTTTAGAATTATGCAGTGCTGGGGAAGGAGGAGCACAAGCCATATTGGAGGATCTGGGCATCTGACCTGTGCTCAGGTGTGCTGCAAGGCCACCTTCCTCTGAAGCGTGCTCTCTGGCAGAGCTGCAGCGCAGGGCTTTTGGAGCAAGCTCCCAGCACGCTGCTCACAGTCACTTCGTTCTGGTTTTCTGCCTTTGAACTCAGTGCGAGAGGAGAACTGTGCTGCACAAAGCTGCACCCTGCAGCTGGGGCTGCAATCATTTCATTTCACATCAAGTAGTCATCAGCCACCCTCAATCCAGCCTAGGTGACACCCTCACTGCAGACAGTGGTTTGTAACCCATTACTTTCTTTCAGGCTTTTTCTGTAGTAACTATTTCCTAAAAAATCATCTTTTCTAACCTCACTTTTCCTGTCCATCTCTCTTCAGTGATCTGGATAAGGAGTAGTAGCGATGTCTCTTCTCACAGCTGACTGTTACACTTCTCCCTGAGGCTAACCAACGAAACAATCTCCCTGCATATGAATTGTCACAGCCACGCTCAGGGCAGCACTGTGTTTAACTTCCTGGCAGGGCCCTGACACAACTGCACCACCCAGCCCGTGGCAGTATTTCCTTCTACATCTCCTGAACACAAAGCACCATCCTGATGCCTAACAGAATATTACCTTTAGGACACTGGAAAGTCTCTCACAAGGGCCTCATGTACTAAATATGACAGACTGCAAGTGGTGTTCCAGTGCTGTGAGATAGGGACAATTTAGTGGACACGTTGGCAGTCACCTGCCCACAGCAACTGTCACCTCATGAATCAAGGCAGCCCAAGAGACAGATGCCACCCTGCTCAATTTGCCAGAGGTCTTTAGACAAAGTCAGTCACAAAAGTCCTTAGTAGAAAACACACTTCAGTAATTTATTAGAAGAAAACAAGCGTCGAGACACTTGTACACCCACATTTCTCAAGAGCTGAGAAAAAGAGCAGATCAAAGACCAGAACAGTAGTGAAAAAGGGGCTCAATTTGTAAGGGGAGAATCTCCTACAAGCTCAAGAATTTGGGAAGATTGCAAGCAGCATCAGGGCCAAGGAAGATAGGATTCTGTGCTGGTGATATGTGAGAAAGCATAAAGAAGGGAGGGCAGGGGACAGCAGGAGGGGAAATGAGTCTGCCACACAACTGTAACCAATGCCAAGGCTGGCTGATGCTGCTTCTCTCCAGACAGTTCACCTGCCTTTTGATCCCATACATCTGATAATCCATACATCACAAGGAATAGAGTCTATGACAAAATGAAACAGTGTTGTAACTCAGATTACAGGATGCACTGCTGTGAGTTTACTTATTCCAGCAACCAACATCTACAGCACAATCTGGGAATCTGGGAAATGACTGACAACACATCCTGTGACCCTGCAGAAAGCTTTTTTTTTTTTCCTTTTTTTTTTTCAATTTTCCTTCACCAACTGGGACAAGTGACATTGTGAGTCTGAGTCTACACTGTAACTAATTCACAAAGAGAGGATAGGGCACAGCAGAAACAAGGAGCACACTGCAGTTATCCATTAGCTGAGTACAGCTAATTGTTTCAGTTTCAGCACCCAGATCCATCACTCACCAGATCTCCTAAGCTGACACTGTAGGTGCTACTGCCCTCCTCAAGGAGCCTCAGCCATGAAGCTGTATGAAGGCAGCAAACCAACAACACTGGTGCAATGTAGCAGCATAAAGACAGTGAAACATGGCACGTATGCTGGTGCGAGGTACTTGGTGCTGTCTGCAGCCTACACTCTTTGGCAATGGTTTCAAAAACTTGTTATTTCTCTGCTCTGTTTTTGGATCTTTGATAGAAATCTTGGCTGATGGTCTAGAGTTCAAAGCCTGCATCTGATTGTGCTAAAAAATTAAATGTTGTCTCTGGATGTTTCAAGATTTTCATCTAAAGAGAGTTCATCACAGATCAGCAAGAATGGAATTCTTCTACTGAGCTTAGGAGAATGCTCACCAGATGCAGTAAGAATACACCCCACACTTGAGTTCTAGGACTCAGGAGTGGTACCCAAGACCAAGCCCTACCCTTTCAGAAAAGATCCTTTGAAACACACTGGGCTTAATTCTACTATCCCTCAGGATGCTGCCAGGAAAAGCTTACATGCATTTCTTACAAATTTGATGGCTCCAGAAGACATCAAGCAACAACTTCAAGCAAACCTGATGCCTAAGTACAGCATGCTTGCCACCAAGTATGAGATAATGTGGTTGAGAGCTCATTCACCAACCATGCAAAAGGATGGATGACCTGATCAGAACGTGAGGCAGCTCCAGGTTTGTGCTCTGAAGAATAACCTCAAAGGGCAAAAAGGCTCTGGAGAAGAGGAGCTGCAGCAGCAGCATGAGATGTAAATAAAGAGAGAATATCTTCGGGATAAAAAGAAACTATTCTTAGCGTAGAAACTGTATTTGTTAAATTCACTTAGCAAGTTGTTCAACACTAACAAATACAGTTTGGGATTATTTCCTTTGTCACACTAAAGTCACTGTGACAGATTATGCCTAGACTGACAGATTTTACGTGCTGTATGAATACTAATGGTTTTAGTACTCCCTTCTCAATACTCGTGTTTAACATATGTTTCCATAATTAGGCATAATGCTGCACATAATACACCTCTCTCTTTTGCAATAATTTTGCTGTGCAAGATATTGCTATCCTAGAAAAAAAAAGGCTAGCTGGTATGCATGCACTGCTTCTGTGACCTCCGTCAGGAGAGGGATCTTTCAATTAACGTACTTATTGAGGTTGGCCATGAACAAATAGTTTGGCTATAGTTAACAGTGAATTTCAAGTGGCAGGAAGAGAAAAAGAAGAGCCAGGGAAAGCCTCATGTCTGGGTTAGGGAACAAGGTCATGATCAACACCCACAGATATGCTTCCTTATCATCCTAAGGACTGGGGAGCCCAGAAAGAACAGATGTTATTATCCCCACAGAAGCAGAAAAGCAGTTTTCTAACTGACAGTCTTTGGAGGAAACTTCCATAACACTGTGATAGTATTTGAACTACCACAAAGAATTTTGGTATGTAAGGACCTTCTAAAGCAAGCTTTATATAGATGCTCATTCTTGTTCATATAAATAACTCACAATTATGTAAGATACATTTGTGTTTAATCAAATTAACTCATCTTACAGTTTGCCCTGTACCAGAAATGAGAACCCAGCAAACTGTTTGGACTATGATGACAGAAATGCCAGCAGTTGGCATTAGAAGGTCAGTATTTTTTACACGTCCTAGCACAGTGCCACACTCATTTTCTTAGCACAACACCTGGGAACCTGTCACAGCTCACACCTTAAGGATAGTGCTATACTTAAGACTGTAAGAAAACACGGGGTGGGCGACTGGAAAGAATTATTCTCAGTCAGTAAAGTTTTTAATACAGCCTGTGTTAACAAGACTAGGTATCATCACTGTCTCGCATCCTGTAAATTGCTTATGTAAAATGACCTGGTTTCAGCACAGCTTGTAAAAGGCACTGATTTCTGCATCAAAAAAGAAAAAATCAAACCTTTATGAACATTTCAGATAGCTCATGAAATAAAGACTGGCACTGCAGAATGCTCTCTCCTTAATAATTTTGAGTGGGAAGGATTCTGGGGTGCTTTGGTGAGTCTATTTGTAGGACTGTGCATCAGGTGGTAAATCTCATTTCCTACTGAAGATCTGGCTGCACTTTTCCCTACATTCTGTTCTTCAGGCACTTCGAATCTTGGACACCACTAATGTCTGGAGCCTTCTTCTCAGTCATTGCATAGTGCTGGAAAATTTGTCATACATGACCACAGAAAAGAAAGCTCATCTGAGAAGCTATTTATGACTCTGTCTGCTCTTTGACTTAAAAATACCTCAGCTCCTCATTCCTGTCTAAGTATTGAACTTTTCCTGAAAATATTTTAGCAGCTCAAAATCAAAGCAAGAATTAGAACCCTAATTCATGAAGGTTTTGGCCTTTATTATACCTGAGCATTAACTCAGACAAGGGCCACTCTCTCACTTCCAGGACTCTTACAGTAAGAGTGAAAGGCTTTTCTTGTTGTATTTCTTTGTTTTTCCCAATTCTAAGTCCACTGCATTACTGAATTTTAGTAGGCTTTCATTTCAAGTGTAACACTGGAGATGACAATTATTTATTTCTATGTGGGAACCAAATCAGAGGTCCTTTCCAAAAGGACTAAATTCACACAAATTTAAGAGAGAAGAACAGAGCGATATGTAATTACATATCCCATCTCTCTCTAGAGCTTTCCAAGCAGTCAGTAGGACTCACCAGGATTTCTACAGCGTACAGTTTTAACCTGTACATCATACTTCTCCTCTTACCTTGTCAAGGAAAGTGGGGCGGTCCATGGAAGACTCTTTGGAGATTGGTGGTGGGCGGCAGCCAAGGGGTTTGGTGACCATTCCATTATAGTCGGTCACTCCCATTCCACGCTTGTCCATTTCCACCTTCTTTTCCAGCAGAGCACCTTCACAGAAAGGGAAAATGGATTCAGAAAGGTGACACGAAGTGCATTTGCCAATACTAGTCTGTCCTGCTTATAATAGTCAAAACATCTTTAAAAAAGACTGAATCCAACTGAACTGGATAAAATTCTCAGAATCATGAACTTCTGGTGTGTTGCTTTAGAGGAAAATAAATTAAGTTACAGAGATACTTACTCATGGCCTGATCGAGATTCATATTGTTGCTCTTCAAGGCCTCTTCCGCTGGCTCTCTCTGTCAAAAATAGGGATTATGTTAAGAGAAAAAGAAATCATGCTTAAATGGTTTCAAAGAAAACTGAGAAAACAGAATGATCTCAAAATACTGGATTTAATATTTACTCAGTTGCACAACTAATAGCTGCACATATTTTTTTCTGCTTTTACCAATTCCCACAGTAATTCAGTTTGTTTCAGTTTGTCAAGTACGTACCATTTCTACAAGGTCAAGCCACAGACTTCTGCTATTCAAATTTCTTCCTGTTTTCTGCGGGTAACTTAAATATTACTATTATATGCCTCTCCTTAAAAAAATTGCTATATTCTAATTTCATCTATTTAATAGGGAATGCAGAACAGAAGTGGAATTAAAACTGAGTAACACTACACAACTCTGAACTTCCTAAGTTTTATAAATGCCATCAACCCATCTCAGAGAGCACATACTAGCTTATGATAGATTTCTGAAAATGGAGTAAATTTCTGATTGTAGGTAACAGAATTGCTTCCCAGTCTAAAGAAGACTGAATATCTTTTTGCAGTTACAGTTTGAAACACTGTAAGAGTCAGTACAAGCTGCAAGAGCTAAGCCACAGCGCGCTGAGCTATGAACACTACTCACAGGGAAGCCCATATCTGTGAGCTGTTTTATCAGGCGGTTCATGATCCAGGCCTCATCTTGCTTGCTAGATGTCTTCATGCCCTTGGAAAACAAGTGGGAGATTCCATTAATGGCCTGCTTCCCATATCCATACTAGTGAGATGGACATCAAACATATAATCCGTTTTCTCTTTTAATAGTGCATGCTACTCCAAGATACATTGGTACATTAATTTATAAAGTACTCAAGAACCCTACAAACAATGCAACCTGTATTCCCTTCCCCTACAAATCATCCAAACTCTATCTCAGTTCAATGGGTGTTTGGCGTACTGTTTACTATTTGATGACCACTGAATTAAGGTCACCTTTGAATTTAAGTATTTCATTTTAATATTTGCCAGAAAACCACAATAAAATAAAAAATTCTACACACTATATTGAATCACTATGTTGATTATAGCCTATGTTGCCTAATGGAGTAACAAGTGGGTTCACAAAATGCATTCCCAATTCCTTCCAGTCTAGGCTGGCCTTGTCCTGACGTAAGGACTGTGCAGTGGAAAACTCTGTAACATAACTGTGCATGTTATTGCTTAAGTGGGGCATCAGTATACATTTGCTTCGTCCTCATACCAGTACTCCCCTTAAAATTATCTATTTGTTTCTCCAAATAGAAAATAGATATTTTTTGCTGGACTACTCCATCACAAACTACCTGTTTGCTTTTCTACCACCACTAAGTGCCTAAAGGCCTCTTTAACACTTTTTCCTCATCATTTCTTCGGAACATATGGAAGCTTACAAAACTTATAGAAAACAAAAGCAACAACCCTGAAACATCAGACATGCTGGAAGCCAAGCATCTTCCACTTGCCCCTGGGCACAAGGGAAGCTGCACCCAAACATGGAAGCAGCAAGCTGTGTTTGTGCTCTGGTGCCAAAGGTATGTCTAATGCCAGGTATAATCAAGAGAATAATCTGTAACAACTGATTCTAGAAACGGTGCATTGTGATTCCACTCATTCCTAGTGACTTTTTTTCTCACCTTTTGAAGTCCTTTCTTTGGGGCATTCCCCCAGGAATTACAGGAGGAGCTGCTCTCTTGTGAAGCAGTATTATTCCACATATCTCCTTCTTCATCTTCCCACTGACTAGTACTGAGATTCACTTCATCCCCACCACTGCCCCAGCCTTCTTGCATAGATTTTGAAGCTGGAGGGAAAGGAGAAGAAAATCAGATCTCATTTTATGCAAATTTTACAGAAATAGCCATTGATACCATATCCTATATGCTAACACTGAAGTATTTTCAAGAGATATAGAGGTTCATCAAATAGCTTAATTGGCATTAAATGATAAGGACTCCTCCTTTGAAGCTAGCAAAGAAGAAAAGTGCTCTACATACAGCTACAGAAGAAAGAAGTCCAGCAATGGCAAGTCTTACTTTTTCCTAAACAAGTAAGATCTGTGATCAGTCCCGTCTCCTAGGAACAAGGAACCAGAAGTATGACCACACACTTGTTATGTGCCATTCTGCTTTCAATGAATCTCACAATTTCAGCTACCACATTCTTCCAGTGAACAAAACCAAACTACGAGGTTACTAACGGTCAGAAATTCATTCACATCTCAGAAGAATGAGATCTGAAAGGAGCAAGCAGGCTGCAAGGAGCACTCTGCATTAAATGACGGGGTGGTGTCAGCTCAATCTGTTTCATTCTGCTCGTTTAAAGCAGGGATTACTCATTCTGAGACCTCTCATTCCCCTTTTTAGGTTTTCTGGGACTTTCAACTCTCTCTCACTACAGTATTTAGCAGCAGTAAAACTTTAATATTACCACAGCCAAAATAGAAGTCTAAAACAAGCCTTGCAGCCTTCAGGGCATTTGGAGATTTCAGATTTTTATCGAATAACCACAGTGAGCAATCAGGAAGCAGTAAGTAGCTCAGGGTGTTCCTGAACCTGTGAACAGTTTAACAGCTGAAGCAGGCATCCACTGCCCCAGTTTAAGCAATGAGTGAGGCTGTGACCAGGCACTTTCCTACCAAACCCAGTCCTATCTCGACTGAGCTCAGTTCTTCTCAACCTAACAGGGGTCTCTTGCAGGCATCTAGGGACGAGTGCATGTCTCATTGCTCTGCAGTTGCACTGTTTCCTACACCTCTGTAACTAACATTACATTGTTCTTAAAGTACACAAAAAAAAATAAGAAATATGCTTAAATTTACTGAATGACCGCATTAAGCTCGTGCTTTTAAATGAATCTGGTATCTGGAATCTCAAAAGTTTTAAGACAACTAAAGGAGCTTTGAAAATTAAACTCAGAAAGTCTCTGACTAGAGCACACGGGAGACTCAGAAGCCCTGCCTGAAGCTGCTGGCAGAAGAAACCCCTCTGTCCCCAGCCCCGTGGGATGCCCGCACACTCACCTGGTTTGCACAGTGCTGGGGCAGCAGCTGGAGCCGTTGTCCTGCCGTAGCTCCCCGGCGGCTCGGCTGGGCTCTCTCCCCACCCCGTCCCGCTGCTGGGGGGCTTCCCCCAGGCCGACGTGCCGTTGTCAACTGCAGCAGAAGGGGACGACGGCTCTCCCCAGGAAGCTTCGCTCTTCGTGTGGACGTTAGGCATCTCTCCCCAGCCTGCTGGAGCGAGGGGCAGGAAGAGGAGTGATGAGAGCTTTCCTTCGTCAGTCACGAGACCAAACCCAAATCTGAGTCAACACAGTACTCCAAGCTATTTCAATCCCTTTTAACTGCTTGCAGAGCATTAATTTTCTTTTCTCGTGCCCTGTATGCACGATGTTGTTTGTTTGCTACTGCTTCCAATGTAGATTACACGCATGTTGATAACGTTCCTTACAGCTTTTATTGCAGCTCGAGGCTGATGTGCTCCCTGCCTGCCCCTTCACTGGGGCTCTGT
Source organism: Penelope pileata (assembly GCA_013396635.1). NCBI lineage: Eukaryota > Metazoa > Chordata > Aves > Galliformes > Cracidae > Penelope > Penelope pileata. Next base: position 315,474 of record WBMW01002723.1, on the reverse strand, counting down.
CCTATAATCAATGTTTCTTACAGGAGAACGAGACAAGGCTGCCATTAGGGTCTATAGGCAAATGAACAAGACTGGCAGGTACAAGTCACTGTTTGCCTGCAGAGCATTATTTCAACTCACTGCAAGACGTAAGCCACCAGAAAGAAACTGCCTCAGTCTGCTTGGAGCCTAATGCGCTTACAGCCAGGTGCCACCCAGCTCAGCTGGGCCAGGAGCTGCCAGACAGCTCCGGAGACCTGGGGGAGCACAGGGCAGCACAGCAGGGCTGCAGCTGCCATTTAACAGCTCCTCTTACAAAAAGGGCTTTCTTCCTGATTTTTTTTTTTTTTTTTGGTTGAACATCAGCACTTGAGAAAAAGTGGTTTTAGTTCTTTCTCCCCACAACCATCCCCAACGTACAGAAGAGCAGCCCCTGGCTCTCACGGAGGAGTATTTGCTTCGGTGAGTTTTCCAGGATGACAGATGTGGACCATCGATGGCTTTCAGGGCACATTTTGAAAACATACAGAAGTGCCAGATACGTAGAAGAAAGCAGAGCTCCCACATGCACCTGTTTGTCTACAAGCACTACAGAAAGCATCGCATGAAATGACAACGCCTATCTCCAAGCACTGCAGGATTCAGTGCTACACTGCTTAAAATGTCCACGTGTGCTGGGCTGCTCGTGCAGGAACCCTGCCCTCTTTTCAGCAGAGATGAATATTATTCAGCACACGTACTTGATTCCAGTGAACTATGGCCCTGCCAAATCTGTAACTTCTGGCTCGCAAAATGGAAACAGATCTACTTAAAAAGGAAACTTCGTTTTAGTACTACCCAAAAAAAGGTATTGTTCCTGTTTTTAACCAGATTTCCTAACTTAGGGGCATTTTGCCCTAAATAGATGCCCATTTTGCTGCAGCATCATCCCTTTTTTGCTCCCCAGTTCTATCTACAAAAACACTCTGGAAAGCTTCAAAGAGCAGGAACACAAGATTTCCTACACAGAATGACACCTGCAGAAGGGACAGCACGGCAAGGCAGCCACCAGAGAAGAGCTCAGAAGAGCTCCCTGGCACAGATGAAGCTCTCTAAGGAGCACAGAGAGCTCCACGGAGCAACAAGTGCAGCAGACTTCTCGCTACAGCCTTCTGACCTCAGCATAATTTCTGTTACCAGAAACTACGGGCAAATACATCTCCCACAAGAATTCAAACACTGGCTAGCAGTGGGGAAAAAATGCCTTTCGAATGGATGGGCTCCTATCTGCCCATCTCTCTGGTGTTCCTGTAGTAAATTATTTATTTCTTATAGCAACCAAAGATTGCTCAGATAACGACAAAAGTGTCTGTGACATGAACCATACCCAAAGGAAGCTCAGTGACTTATTGAGCCTAAAAATGTTTCCTAAAGCTCCCTCCCCTCTCTACCAGCAAGGTTCATCGTGTTTGAAAACATGTTCCTGACAAAACCCAACATTTCACTGTTGCACTGAATTTATTTGCATTGAAAATGAAAATGCTGCGTTCCAAGTTGCATCAACCTCCCTGAAATTTCTGGTTAGTTTTAAAGTGAGTACAGAAGATACACACCCAAACATAAACACCCAAACATACCAAGCAATACCACTACATAAAGCCATCACCTCCTTGGTGCTTCGCCTAGAACACTTCTTTGAGCTCACTGCTGGCATCTTTAAGTCACGTTTATTTCACGAATGTATTATCTGAATTTCTGCCTTGCTACTCGGGAGGCAACCTGCTCTGACACGTGCATGGATTTCACCATGCTGGCATCTGAAAAAGATTCACTGCAGGCAGGTGAAACAAAACCCAAAGCACCTCTGAAGCACCAGCTGGAGTACAACACACAGAGACTGCAGGATTTCCCCGAGTCCACGCTGAGTATACCAGCAATTCAGTTTAGGAAATCAACCTTAAACCAAAATTCATATATCAAAAGGGCAAAGTGCACTAGGTTGTAGACTAAAAATTCAGAAGAACTGGTCCTTCTGCTGCTCTTTAATCAACGTTGCTGAATTTTGAGTAAAGACCACAGATGTGCAACGTCCAAGTTATGTTGAGTTCAGTGCTTTAGATGCACTAAGCAGCAATAACACGGGATTACAAATAAGGAGGGAGCCAGACTTCACTGAAAGGCAACACTTGCAAGTAACTACAAACAAACAAAATGTATTAAATAAGTTTTCAAATTCTCTTACCAGATCAAATGAAGTGCAGGAAATCAGTAAATAAAACCTGCAGGCTGCACTGTGAAAACAAGTCTCTACCCAACCTCCAGAGCATCCCCCAGCTCTGACTCTGTTCTCCCCTTTGAGCTGAGTCCCTGCTTTCCTCATGTTGCTGCCTCTGTGCTGCATTTTCATGCCTGCACATGGCTCTATTCTACAGACTTAAAAAGGTGGATGCGGTGATGCTTCCAAATGGATGATGCTGAATTCTTAAGTGGAAAGAAGCTATGTGCTCAGCACTCTCCAGAAGAGTCTCCTTTGTAAAGGAGGCTTTTCCTTGACTTTTACAACATCCAGGACGTGTTGTGTTTGAAGCAGACCCAGGTGGATGGCAGCTCCCAGAGCCTGCAGCCCAGGCAGCCTGCTGCCAGCAGCACCATGAGTGCTTCCCAAAGCCATGTACCGCAGGTCCCAAACGTTGTTATGGGGCTGAAGGAGCAGGGAGAGCTGCTGTAAGCCCCTTACGTAGCTCTTGGGAAGGAGAACACCTTCGTAATGGTCTCAAACCCCAGCCAGTCTTCCATTTTCAAAAATTCTGTTTTCTCTATGAAGACGACATGCATGTGGGCTTTCCTGAGAAAAAGCTTTTACAACAAAAAACAAACCTACAGAAAAAAACCAACAGCTCTGCATGAACGCTGTTTTGCAACAGGATAAGCTCTGCTGAAGGGCTCTTTGGCAAGAAAGTGAAGTCCTAATACTGGAGTTCTTGAACTGTTAGAATTGCAAGAAACAAAGAGATCACAGTGAGGAACGAACATGGCCACATTGGCAGAGTTTTGTTTTATAGAAATAAAAACATGATTAACATTGGGCCGCAGCCAACAGGAAATCCTCAAGGGAAAGTGAAATGTTAACTGAGTTATGGCAGGATGCAGTTGTTTTCCCTCAAAATAACCCTACAGCCATTTGGATGACAGAAATTGTTTCCCTTTAAGTTGTTTGGTCCATGATAAATACCAGAGTGCACGGCTGCAATGCAGGCAAACCAAAAGATGGGAACCTCATGCAGATGTAAAAGGAAGGAATTAGGTAGAAAGATGAGACTGTGTACTGAACAGCCACTCGTTAGTCTGCTCATAATAGCAAATACACAAGCTGTGGCAGCGTGTACATTCGTGTGTGTGTAAGGGAAGGTGACAGATGTTTTCAGAGCCACCTGTAACCTTCAGCCTCCCAGGTCCCACTTCTCTGGGAGGTGCTGCAGCTCATGCAGGGGAGCTCAACACATTGCTCAGGGTTAGGGAAGCTCTCACTTGGCTTCCAGCAAGGAGCTCAGCCCTGCGTGGAAGCAGAGGACAGGCTTCTCAGCAGCACCTGGCTGTCCCCCAGAGCTTAACTGTCAGAGGGCTGAGTACACACAGCAGGAATTCAGGTTCTAAACGAGCACCCTGAAGGAGCTCAAAGCTGATCTGGTTTCATATCCACTCCGATCAAAGTTCAAAGCAAGAAAGATGCACTGCTTCCATTTTCTGCTTCACGTAAATCACAGACTGACAGTGGCACTGAAGCTGCTGCCGACAGAACGGCACAAGACTGTAAAAGGGAGAGAGAGAAGAATTCAGGCTTCATTTAGATTTCTAAACTTTTTTTTTTTTCTTCTCTAGGAACCATAAAGACCATAATTTTCAACTTAGGAAAGCCTGCATTATCTGCTGGATTCTTTTCTCAGATGGAAGACTAGCTGCCGGCACCCTGCCTGGCTGCCTACCTGGAGCCTCTCCTCCAGCAGCAGAGCACCATGCCCTTTGTAGCACTTGGAGGAAAGATCTGTTGCTGTTTGGGATCCAAAAATCTCTCTTTCCCTCATCCCTGTTTGCAAAACCTTTTGTCACTTCTGCTCGTCTTTCTAGATAACTCACCAGTGCCTTGGGAGGAAGCTCCCCAAACCAGAAAGGAGCACATTTATCGCATCGTCTGTCCTTTTTGTGTGTGTTTTTATTCACAACAGAAAAAGAAACCCCTCAGAGCATTATGCCTTCCATGGAGTGTGTACCAACATCTGCTTCCCATCAATAGCTTTTAAGTTCTGTAAAGAATTTTGAGAACTTCTGAGGATGGGTGACAACTTGAATAACAAGAGTGCAACTTGGCCTCCAGTTCTAAACCAACACAGTGCAAAAACTTCAAATTCAAAAGGATCTGCTGCTCCTTTGGGAATCGTTAACTAGTGCTTACAGCACAACTCAAATCCACCTCGTTGCTTTCAGAATGTGCGACTGGTGCCATCTTCAACCACACAACAGCATTCCCTACCCATACAGGAACAGAAGCCAGGATTCCTTATACCCTGAATATATTCCCTGAATAACAGTAAATGATAAAGATGATTGGCAAAGCACATGAGGATCCACACAGGAGATGAAATTCCAATGTTAACCTGTGCCCTATGGCACAGCCTTTAATTACACAACCCAGTTTTGCACAGAAATCCTGTACTCAAAAAAGAGCTGCTGTTGGTCCCTTTGGCTTTGGCTGATAGAAGTGTCCTGGCTACAGGGCTCGCTGCCCCTGCTGAAGAGGTTGGAAGGCATATTCCTGACCAATGGGAAAGGAAATTGGGGTTAAAAAAAATGTTAAATGGTGTGACATCACCCTGTAAGCCCATCTCTGCCTGCAATGTAGGAAAGCCATTCATTACTTGATTCTCATTTTTTTAAATGTCACCGATGATTCTACGATTTGCAGATGTTTTAAGTCTGTAAATAGCAACACAGATCAACTGGATCGTGCTCAAAAGCTGCAGTGTGCTGCATGCAATGTTAAAAACAGGTCTCAGGTTGAATGGGGAAACTAATAGGGGTCATTTTAAATAACCTTTATTTTCTGTGTGGGAGATAAGCATAGAATAACTCCATTCAGGCACAGCCAAAAATAAGATGGCCATAACACAAAGGCACAGAGGGAAGTTCCTACAGCTCCTGTGGTTTGTAGGTTAGCTGACAGTCCTTCAAAATATTTCCACGTGTGGCCTTTATGTCTATATATAGACACACAGCTGTAAGTGTATGTGAACAAAAATACACAAATGGTACAACTTATGCCTTTGATAACTTGATCGAAGTTTTAAGAATAACCGAGTTGTATTTGGAATTGCCCTCACCTCAAATTCTCCCTTTTTCTTGTATGCTACCTTTAGTCCATTCTGAAAGTTGTTTTGGTTAAATACCTTAGGATATTTCTAATGAAAACTTTTGCAAGATGCACAGTGCTGCCATTTTAACTTAGTCATGTGGGATCTTGAGTGAACTCCAAATGAACAAGCAGCTCTCTGGCTGCACAAACATACTACTCCAAAGAAACTCTTCCTTTGCTGCCATCCAATCTCCCAGAGGAATCACTGCAGATGAACAGTGCTACAAACACATGTAATCATCCCAAAATCAGCTTACTGGGGAAAAACAAACAAATAAACCAAACAAAATATACTAAAAAAAGACACCTTTATGGTAATTCAAAAATTTGAATCGTCAGTTTCATGGGTGAAGGTTTAATAGGGATGAAATAAGTTTCAGATAAACAAATTATAAATCAAGGATGGCCATGTGCAAACTCCTTTAAGATTTCTCTTTCTGGAGCACATGTTTTTTTATAAAAATAGATATCCTCAACTGTTAAAATATTTGACCAGAGTGAGGAACAGGAGACTATTTTTATACAGACATTACAGTAAGTTTGAATTATTTCACAACATCAAAGAAAAAATGATGGAAATAGGAGAAGTAGAACAAATCCCACTTGGAGAAAAGCACAGTTAAAAAGTCAATATTTAGCCATGGCCAAGACAAAACAAAAACCTGGACACAAAATTAGATGAAGAATTTTAAAGAGCACGATGAGATTAGATTTCTTGTGAGATGTCCGTGGTTGTGACATAGAGCAGGGCTTCTGATGGCATTTATTTAAATCCCTCCCCACTAAACACTTTTTACACCCCCCTCCCCATTTTTATTCCTTGCTGCTTGTCTACACCAGTACCTTGCCGTTCATTAGAAAAATTCCTGTGCACTTTTCAGACATACACTGCCTAAAACCTTGTAGCTGGAACACAGCTGAAGGTAGAACAGCTTTTCCCAGCCACCCTGAATATTAACATCTTTAACCAATCCAGCTTTATGAGCATCTCATAAAAGCCCAGGATCCTATCCATGCATGAGACCTGAAGGACGGAGGAGAACCATTTCTTTGCAAACGACAACAAACAGAAGAGAGAGAAACAGCATCAGTCTGGATTCACGCAACTGTTAAAAAACATCTGCTGCCAAGAGATAGGGTTTGTAGAAAAGAAACAGATGCTCAGTGTCTAAACAAGAACAAAGACTGAGTAATAGTAACAGAAGACAAATAACAGAACAAAGGTTAGCAAAAAGACACTGAACTCTCAAAAGGCTGAATTAAAAGAAAGTGCTAATTGTGGAAGACCTAACAAAATAAATACGGACCAACAACCCAAGGATCCAGCTTTATTGACTAGGTATTGTTTAAAGCTCCTCTTGCATTCATTGCACAGCCAGCCAAATTCCTCTCTGGCCCTACTTCTAAAAAAATCTCTATTGCAAAAAGGTATAGTCAGCTGGTTCACCTAGACACGTAATTTTCCAGGTTTGCTCACTGGGACATGCTGCAAACACATCTGGGCTATTCTCAGATCCACTGGTGCAGCACTGGCAGAAAGATCATAGCAGGCAGCAGAAATCTGCAGAAACAGTCTAGAAAGAATTAAAAATAAGGTGTTTGGACTTTGGCAATTTGTCAGTCAGGTTCTAGGGGTTCTACACTCAAGCCAAGCAGCTACCAACACTGCCTCAGAGTAAATNAAAAAAAAAAAAAAAAGGAGCTTGTAAAAGTATTGCCATACCTGGACCAAGCAGCGGGGACCGGTTCGGCTGGGCACTTGACTGGTGCGATGGCTGAGGTTCAACCATGTTTGTGTTGATAATGGTGCTAGTGGTGGTGGTATTGGTTGTGGTACTGCTCTGAATGATAGGATTATTCCTATCCCACATGTTTACAGTCTTGTTGTTGTTGTAATTTGGGTCGCCCCAAGCTGAGGTACCATCATCGATCTCCATCTTGCGGCGAATGGACGGTGGAGATGGCTCTTCCCAGCCAGTTGCCTCACAGTTCTCTTTTTGTTTGGCTGGCACTGGCCCACCAACCCACCCCGACCCCGTCTGTTTTACAGAAGCAGCTCCTCCCCAGTTACTCACATTGTTGTCCTGGGGTTTATTAGCCCAATTTTGCTGGGGGCCTGGCTTTAAAGATTCCCCCCAACTTGTACCTGTATTAGCCTTGCTGTTTGTGCCATTTCCCCACCCACTGGTCCCAGACCTCGTGGAATCATTCCAGCCAGACCCTGACCTATTGTCAGAATCCCATCCAGATCCATTCTTCTTCCCATCACCCAAGTGTCCGGGAACAGACGATGAATCTGTCCAATCTCCACCTCCCGAAGTCCAGCTTGGATTTGATTTCTGTCCATCTCCCCAGTTTTGAGATTTGGGTTTCTGAGGTTCACCCCAGGTAGGTGATTTGTCCTCCTGATTTGCGGTCCCACTCCAAGCGTGGCCGCTTTTGGCAGCAGCAGCATTATTAACAGTAGTAGAGCTTGCTGACTCTCCCCACCCCCCCCGGCCATTTGGTGCTTTGTTGTTACTGTCTCCCCAACCTGTGTTTGTTGGAACAGCTGCAGGTGGAGAGTTGACCCACCCAGATACTGAAGAGGTATTTGTACTGTTCATGATGGACCCATCGTTCTTCCCCCCTGAGTTTGAAGATTGAGTAGCTGCACAACCCCAGGCCTCCGTTCCATTGTCGTTCTTTCGTTCAGACCTTGGGGACTCTTCAAATTCCCAGGCAGTGTTTTGCTTTACAGGGGTCTGTCCCCACCCTGTATTGGACAGGACCCTGGGGTCAAGGTCATTTCTTGGCAGCTGAACTTGCCCTTGGTCTATCATCCCTTTGTCTCTCCTCCTGCCTTCTGCAGCCCCCTCCCTCCCAGTACTGCCTTCATTTTGGCTTCCACCGCTGTCGTTGCTTCCTTCGCTAGCTGTGGTGCCAGATGCTGCAGCTTTGGCCCAAGAGTTTATTTGTTCATTGCCCTGCTGCATGGCAGGATTCGGACTGGTAACACTGGAGCTATCCCACCCCGTTGATCCTTTCCCATTGATGTCGCTATTGGAATGCTGGTTTGGGGGCTTGCCCCACTCACCATTGACACCGTTACTGGCGTTACGGTTGGGGTGGCCCCAAGCTCCAGAATGCATACCACCAACACCGCTGTTGCCACCGCCCCTGCCCCACGCTAGTACCCCCGGACCGGATGGAGGCCCTGAATCCCACGCGCTCGCTCCATTTCCTTCCTTCTGCACAGCACTGCTGGATCCATTTTGTTTAGCACTTAATGCTGAGTTCACAGTGTCTCCATTCCCCTGACTGAACCCAGAATTGCTGTTTCCTGTGGCAGGATTACCTGGGGACATCCCCCACACTGAACTGCCCATTCCTTCACCACTGCCCCCACTGACTTGAGAAACTGATGTTCCATTAGCACCAGGAAGGCCTTGCAGGTGGGGCGGGATGATGGCCCCCATACCAACAGCCATCCCCCAGTTCGGCAGTCCGTTTGTCTGCATTGCATTGATAGGGTTTGGTGAAGAGTTCATGGGGTTAGTGTTATTTGGTCCATCAGTGTTAAGGTTCTGAGGTTGTACGCTGAAAGACACATTCTGAGAAGTGGACGTTTGTGGTTCTGTGCTCTCTTGCGGCAGCAAGTTTCCCCAAGCACCTAAGGTGCCTGTCGGGTTCCCATTCTGGTTGCCCATGTTCTGACCTATGGCACTGACCGGACTGCAAATACTGGAAGGGTTGCCTGCTCCCACAGTTCCTTCATGTCCAAGTACAGGCCAGGCAGCTGGATTGGCATTAGGGTTAAGGTTAAGATTAATGCCAGCATTTGAGTTGGAAGCACCCCAGCAGTTCTGACTTCTACCATCTCCAATCATGTTGTCCATCTTGCCATCCCCGCCGCTGGCAGAGCAGTGGGCTAGGCCAGAGCCGGAGCCTGCAGCCACTCCCCACACTCTGGCCGAGCCGTTGCCGTTGGCTCCGCCAGCTCCAAGGGCACTCTGGTTAGAAGTGCTTTGGACGAGTGCTCCGTTGGCGCCATTATTGCCATTAGTTTTCTTTGTATGTCCAGTGAAGTTGCCTTGGGCACTCCCTGTAGCCATGCTACTGTTCTCTGAGCCACAGTTGGAGGCAGAGTCAGTGTCTGTAGTACATTCTGAGGCAGATTCAGTCTCAGCTCCTGTGATGGAAGGCCACGCTTCCTTGTCAGTCCTGTCTATTATCACTTTATCCCAGCTGCAGTTGCCTTCACTCCTGAAAGTGGGCTGCTGTCCCCAGTGGGAATTTTCATAATGGTCTCCCAATCCACTGTGACTGAGATCTGAAAGGATCCGATAAGGTTGAAAATGAGTGCACTGTTCAAGCACCACAAAACCACAGTCAAGTACTGTTCTACATTGCTAGCTATAACGCTGCACTCTGCATTTAAGGCTATCTAAAGCATGCTGAAATCTGGAGCACATTTTCCAACTTGTGCAGTCATTTTCTTCACTACAACAAACTAGCATGTTCATACTTACATTTTTTTTTTTCTTAATCTGACAAAACTCTCAGTTAAAGTAATGGAGTAATTTCATTATAGAACAGAGCAACAAAAATATTTTGCATCTCTTGGCATACTAACTAAAATAATAAACACACAATAAATACAGTTACCAAATACATGAATCTATATGAAAAACCTAAAAACGAAACATAAAAAATGTAGATGATCTGTGAGACTTATCATTTCTTCTCATTCTTCAGAGAAACAAAGAGCACCCATTAAAAATAAGTAAAGCATTTGCCTGCCATTAGACATTATACATGCAGCCAGATCACCATCAACACGCTCCATTCATACCCCATTTAGGTTCTCAACCCTTCCTGTAAATAAAGGAACAAACACCGACAGCCATCTTCACTGTACAGCATCAATTATACATTCAGACACTGTCACTGTAACTGCTACATTTTAGCAGAGAACATAGGCGTTTCTTAATAAGGGTTTGGTCAAGAAACTTTGCTCTTAAAGGATTTACAAGGGGCTTAAATATGCTTCATAAATTGCACATCTGGTCCAAAGCCCACCCCCCAAACCAATGAAACTAATGCTATAATGCACAGATATTCAGGAGACAATTTTCAGAACACTTCTCATGTCCTCAAACAAAGATGCTAATCAAACAATTTTTTAAAAGCTTTTGAACCTCTAATTGCTTGCTACAATGCAAAATTACACTGAAAGACACAATTCTCACACTAAGAACTCAAGCCTAGCCAAGTTTTTGCTTTTACTTTCTATCCCAATTGCTCTCTATAAAAGATTTTTAGTACAAATTTCTCCTTTTAGTTTCTTTTGATGGGAACTTCACAGCAAGGAATTCAGTCTGATCCTAGGGATGCACACTGGAGACCACCTGCAGAACAGCTCTTCCCACTAGTCGTCTAAAGAAGGGAGAAAGCTGCATATATATACATCACAAATTTTGGATGTCAATTATTTTTACTTGCCGTAAATCTACATAAACACGACTTTCATTTTTGCCATCAGTCAGTCAGTCCACACTAGATTTGACTAAGAAGTGCAAGACTGTTTTGAGGGCAAGATGCATCAACAAACCTCCCAGATAAGCCATTCAACAGCGGGTGCCTCATACACATTGATTTGAATCACAAATACTTGGGGGTGATTAGCTCCTCCAATTAAAGGTATTCCAACACTGCGAAAAAAATCGTTCCAAGAATAGAAAAGCTCTCTCTTTGTCTCAGTATTCACGCATTCCACCTGTGGCTTTGCAAGCAAGAGCAGTGATTAGGAAGTTGCCTCATGCAGATTATCAAGATACAGAAAGAACACGCTAAACCAGGAGAGATAACATTATTATTTTAATCAATTGAAGTAAAAGGAAAAACAGTCTTAGCTCATCATTGATCTTCTCATGATGCCAGGAGAAGCCCAGTGGTACACAGAAAGACCTGAAGAATCCACATGTATAAGACAAACTCAAAAGAGAACAGGAGGCAGCCAGCAGAGCACCCTGGGTTCTTGCCCCCGCATGCAATGGTAGCAAGGAAGAAAGCATCAGTCATACCTGGACAAAACCGACCTGGAGCAGAGCTGAGGAAGAAAGCTGAACATGTACCTGATAACCTAGGCTTGCTATGCAGGTGTTAAACAGAGACCAGAATCCCAGATAAGAGAAGGTGAAGGAAGCCTGTGAAGTGACTTAAAGTGGGTCGGCAGGGTCAGAAATACGAGCCAAGCAGCGTTCTCAGCAGAGCAGAAACGAACAAAGGAAAAAAGCTGCAGCAGCCAAGGCCAGGAGATAAGAAGTTGAGGTAACCAAGGAATCAGATAGGAGTTGCGTGAGATTTTTTTTCAACCCAGTGGGTGGTGAGATTCAGCAGTACATTTCTGACATGTCAGAAAGATTTCAAAGTGGCTTGAAATACACGTCTCAGTAAAAAGGTCTGGTGAAAGCTCAACGCTAAGCTACAGCCCTGAGTGCCCAGGAGAACCACAGAACGGCCTGGGCTGGAAGGGACCCCAAGGATCACTGAGTTCCAGCCCCTGCTGAAGAAAGGTGCTGCCCAAGGCTGGGTGGCTGGGAAGGGTCAGCACAATGCAGGCGGAGCAGTGCTCACAGAGGTGACACTTGAGTAATTAATTAATTTTTTTAAAAAAACAAAGATGGTAGTTGAAGTTATGCTTGAGCTTGAGAGTACGAGTGATGGAATGTAAAGAGAAGGGGTGGGAATGGAAGTGGGAGATGACAAAACAACTTTCAAGGATTCCGGAGCGTAGGGAGGAAAGTCATTCGTTAGATGAGGTAGTGGGATTGTGAAGAGCACCCAGAGAGAGAAACAAACACAGCTTGGAGGGGAAGAATTACACAGGGCAAGAGCTGAATGCAAGGAAATGCAGGCAAGGGCCAGCTCTACCTGCCTACCTGTGCTGCCCTGCTCGGGGTCAGCAGGAATTCATGCTGGCAGCTCTCACGAGGAAATGTGCTCAAAAAACAAAATGGTAAAATCTAAATCCCGTGTGACATGCACAGCAGTAGGATTATAAAATTAAAAACAATAACATGAAAGAAAAATATACTCAAAGATAGTTTCTTGCAGATTCAAGATCTAAGCTGCTGCCAAGAGCCGCCCCAGCACCCAGCTCCGAGTGCTGAGCTTCAGCTTTGGGGCTCTGAGCTGGACCCCACCTGGGTTTCCACATCTGCTAAGACACGGTGGCAGCTACCAGGACCCAGCACCCTGCAGGACCTCTTGGGAGGTTACAGCTTTCTTCCAGCCTCAGGCAGGACAAATTCTCAGATAATCACTTCATAGCGTCCGAATAGGTACTGGGAAAATTGCTTCTAACACCAAAAGGGTGCTGCTATAAAAACAGCAAGAAACGGGGCAGATTGAAAAAAAAATACACAAAATAAACACAAAGTTGCCAGAGCTGTTGCTTTACAGCTAAACAAAGTAACAGACGTGGAACACAGAGCAGATCCTGAAAAGAGCATTTTTGTCTTCTTGTCTCCAGAAACAAATATCCAAAAGATGTTTTTCCGTTTTCTCTAAACTCAAAGCAGTCCGTTCCTACAAAGTAAATAACCACAGAGCAGAGCAAAGCTATACTTAATCCATAAGGATTTTACACAAATAGAAAAAATAATGAAAAGAAAATATTTTTACATGATTAAATCTAGGGGTATTTTTCTGTGTTTGTTTGGGGTTTCCTTTGAACACAAAAATTCCCTCTGACTCTCTAGGAAACCAAGGCTCCATAAAAACTGGCCGTGCTTTATTTTATAAGCTGCTAAGACTGAAACGGGAAAACCATTAAAATGTAGCTCCTAGGAACCAGCTCCTCTCTACTCATGCACGGATCTGGGATCAAGCACTGCAGCCTCCATGCAGCATTTCTGCCCCTGCCACGAGCTCAGATTCTGTGCACAGCATCAGGAGCAGGAACCACAGGCATTCCACGTTAGCAAACTGTAATGCTGCTACACCACAAAGTGAAATCGATTTCTAAATGAATATTTTGTGCCTGAAAATCTTTATTATTCATCTTTTCTAGAACACGGTTCTCTTGGTTAAAAAAATCTCCAGCAATCGGGAAGGAAAGATTAATTTAATACCGGCATTAATGGTTTTTAATAATAAAAATAATAAATAAACCAACAATTAAAAAACCAACCATCCGACAAATTGTGTTAAATTGCAAGCATACAGGCTGCCTGCAAAGTGCACGGCTCTGAGCAGTGCTACCAATAAGCACGAGGCTGTATTTTTGTTTTTATAATATAAGGGGGTGGGAGGAGATTGCTGGTGCCAGCACTGCATCACCGTGCTTTACAAATCTCAATTCAGTAGCTGTTAAAACCAGAAAATGTTTCTGACTGTGCATGACAAGGTAAATAAATAGCTGCAGGATGAGGTTCATGTTTACACGGATTGCAAAGGTAACCACGAGCAGGCTGACATGGAGGATCTGCTGCACGCGCTGCTTTGAAAGCAAAGCACTCGGCCTGCCCAAAGGCAACAACTTCTGTCCTCCTCCGAAAACACTGTTTACAATGATATTCCTTTTTGTTTTTTTTTTCTTTTCAGCTGAGTTAAAAGGAACTGTATCTTCCTAGCTTCCATTACTGTAATTAGTTTGAACAGTGTGCAGTCAGATTATGCATTCTGCACTCCCACTTAGCACTCGGCTGATTTACGAACCAGCGCATGGAGAGGGTGCGAAATGTCAACGCTGAGGATAAATTTTTAATGAGACTCTTATTAATAATAAGTATAGATTTGATTTAAAATTGGATGAACAACACAGACTCCCTTCTTCTTATTACCAGCTTTCTTTTCAATTCATCCTGGTGGGTTTAGCAGCCCCTAGCTCCGTGTTCTGCCCTGCCACGCAGCACAGCCACATCCCTGGGCCTGGGACAGCCTGGTCCGTCCCCACACAGCCCCGGGGTTCGGAGCAGGAAGGCCAGGAAAAGGACTGGTTACTTCCTCCAGGAGAAAGAAAGAGTTTAATTTTCAATTCAAGTCACCACGAGCCCATCTTGCAGGCAGACAACAGACACTTTTCTAACCCTGAATTTAACAGGGATTGCCAGAAGCACGTTAAGCGTTAGACGGAACACAGCAGACATCACAAAAGACAAAACCATCACAAGCACCTACACTGAGGAATGCAATGTAACCAAGCAGAAACGCTGGGCACTGCAGGGCTCAGCCGTGCGGCTCCCTGCCCCGCTCTGCTCCGTGCATGCACTGAGGACAGATCTGCAGTGTCCCTGCTGGAAGCACTCCCGGAGCCACACGTCCCCGAGGTGAGGAAGCTGCCATCTGGGGAAGCGCACGTCACGCGTGCAGGCAGACCAGAGGTGAAGCACTGATCGAACAGCTTCACTTTAAAACCAAGCCGCAGCCAAGTGCACAAGTGGGAAGGAAAGCCCTGCTACCCCGTCCTCATTTTCTGCACCACGACGCCAAAACGCAGCTCACCGCCGCGGCCTTTACAACGCGTTAGGCAAACAAGCACAAAACAAGCAGCACGCTGTGAGCAGCAGCGATGGCACGGGGCTCCTCCAGACAAAGCAGCAGCAGAGGAGCCCTGCACGCTCCCGCTCGCTGCCCAGACGCCATTTTATCCAACCTGAAACGCAGCCAAAAGCTCAGGGCGCTGCGCCGCTGCTCTCCCTCTGAAGCGTTATGTAATAAATTGATCTAGCAGAAGCAGATGCTATTTTCTCAGGGTTAGGGTTGCTTTTTTTTTTGTTTTGTTTTCCTCCTCTCCCCCTTCGGCTCTAAAAAGGGCTGACGGGTAACGAAATACCTGCAGGAAGGAGCCGCCCAACCATCCTAGGAGACGCTACATGGCGTGCACAGCTCCTGCCTCTAGGTTCTCCGGGGCTCTGCGCCGCAATATGTCGGCTGTGTGCAGCGGGAGCCTCATCCTGTCCAGCTGCCAAGAAAATCGCGCCGTGCCGCCAGCGCCCGCACACCCAGCGCCGTGCCGGGCCCTGCTGCCCGCTGCTGCCCGGGCCCGGCGGCTCTCAGCTTTGCTTATCTAATTGCAGCTGACACTAACCCGATCTTCCTTCCTCTTTAAATTCTCGCAACTGTCACAAAACATTTTCACTTCGGGACCCGGCTACAATTAGCGCTCCGCTCCAGCCGCTTTTCTCCTGCCTTTGAAAGTCAGCCAAAAGCGCGGGCGGACGCTGCCAAGGCTGCTCCCGCCGCTCCCCTCCTCCTCCTCCTCCTCCTTCCCTTCCTCCTCCTCTCCTCCTCCTCCCGGCGCTCAGCACAAGTCCCATATGTGTATTGGCCCGCAGCCAGGCGCTTCATGACGCCCTGCCCCTATGGCGCAGGGAGCTGGCAGCAGGTCGCAGCCCCGCGGCTGCAGCACCCAGGCCATGCCCCGGGCAACGCCGTGCTCTGAGCTCTGCCTGCTGCAGAGGGGAACGCCAAAAGCTGCCCCTGCCCATAGGAACCCGGGGAGGGAGCAGCCCACATCCCACGGTGTTATGTAAGAGCACACACAGAGCTCCCATCAGCACACACAGACATTCCTACTCCTTCACACACAGCCTTGCAGCGGGTCTGGTGCGCTTCAATTATTTCCCTTCCTCGTTTCCCTTCTCTCCCTCTGTCCCAAATACATACTAATGGCACAGCAAACCAGCACGTTTTAAATCCGCCGTTTTGCTTCTCGCCAGGTGCTTGTCCCAACCCTCCCTCCTCCACCCCGGCTCTGCAAAGGCTGGGCTGCCTTCTGCCCATTGCTGCCTCCTGGCCACCACGGCACAATCGCTGCTGCTATTCCAGAGCTGCTCCACCAAAGTGCTCCTGCAAGGAGCTGGTTTCCCTCCGAAGACATTGACTCCCTGCCTCTCTGCAGCCGTGTCTGGATATTGGATGGGTTCGGCCTCCTTTGAAAAACAACAGACGAGCACAAATGAGATCTTCTGCTTGTTTTTGCTTCCATTCAGAAAACTCGTCCAAATGTAATCAGAAACTAAGCCTGACAGTCAATTCTGCAACAACCTTAAAGGCCAACATATTGGTGTGGATTACTATATTCCCTTAATACCACCTGGTGGAAATTTTAGTTAGTTAGAAATCAATACATGGTGGAAATTTGCCTTAGTTAAAATATGTCAAAACCAGCAGAGAACCTAAGGCACATTCCCATGGTCCTTGTAATTTTCTCTAAAAACGCAGGGAAATTTCCTTAAAATCTCCTTCAGTTGACAGAGGCAGGTGCTTGCCAATGGCACTGATGGAGATGGTTCATGGGACAGGGGTAGGGGATGCCATGCAGAACCCAGGGACACTCCAGTGGCATGGACAGGGGCTGTTCCTGTGTGCCCCATCTCCTATTACTCTGCAGGGCACCCTGCGAGTCCTCGTGGGTACCCAAAGGCTAAAAACAGGGCTGCAAGAGGTTATGGCCTCCCACCTGACCTAAGCTGGACACCAAGTACATTTCCTCCGCCTACCAACGAAGCCCTCCAACATCAGACTGCAGGTTCCCAGCTGTTCCATCTCACTTCTTACGAACGCTGTTGCACGGGCAAGTTTTTCCTGATGTGCACCCTTCATCCTCCTTGCTGAAACTGAAGCCCATTGCTTCTTCTCTGGCCCACCACAGGCACCCAGAGCACACCACTTCCTTCCTTGCAGCAGCCATTTAGGTACACTCCTGCACTTCTAACTCCACTGTTTTCTCTAGACTTAGTCCCAGCTTCCTCACCCTTGCAAACCTTCCCAAGAGCTCTGCTCACTCCTGTAATCGTATTTCACGTAATTTCACTCACGTAATTGTATTTCTGCACCCAGTTGTTGTGATCAAAATAAATCATTTTTCTCTTTTGTTTCTTATTTGAACAATGGCACCATTTTGTCACCACTATTCCATACTGTAGTTTTGTCTTCCAGTTGCCTCACAGTCTTCTCCAGCTTGGCATCATCCAAAGCCTCGATGAAGGCTGTTGTTTAGAGCCAAATGATTTATGCAAATACTGAAGAGTACAAATTTGCAATCTCAAAACTTAATTTTGCCAGGTAAGGGCTGATAGCTACTCTCTGCCTGCACCCTCCGAGCAGCTATCACTGATCTTCCAGCAGTTTAATCTTACACTTCCCAGTTATTTACAGCAGCACACATCCGTCACAACAAAGCCTTCCGAGGCACTGACAAAGCTAGCTGCAGACTTTGATGACATGATTCCCTCCCATTTTGCAGTGCCTGTCGCACGGCTCTGACAGGGAGCTGCTCTCCTTCGACGTGATTTGCTCTCAATAAATCCACGTTGGCTCTGCTCTCGCTTCTTTCAAAGAGCCAAGTGCACTGAAATAGCTGCTTGGGTTACTTTTTCTAGTTTCATTGGACTACACTGATGGATCTCTAACTCCCCAGTTTCTCCTTTCTAACTTCCAAAAATCAGTTACTTCATTTTCTGTTTTGTAGCCTTCAAACATTCAAGGAATGCCAGTGGTTCAGATTGCTCCAACCCATCCTCAGTGTATCCTCCTATGAATTTCATCAGTTCCAGACAATCTGAAACATTTCCTTAAGCATTCTAACTCACTGTAGCCTTAGTTTTAAGCCACACATCACCTTACAGATGAAGGAGAAGACACCAAAAGCATTCTTGATGCCACCTCTCAGTGGGTCACCCTGCAGAACAGCACACCAGTTCCCTTGGCCTTCCTTTTATTGTTTAAGAAAATGCTGTCTTTTTGTTCTTTTTTTTCCTAGCAGCTATAAAACTTCTTTGTTTGTTTCTTGTAGTATCATTCCCATTTCCTGAGCTGGATGAATTCACCTTCCCAGCACTCTACACATGACATTACTCTCTGCTCTTCCCAAGGACCAGGCTCCTATTCCTGCTCACTGTGACCTCAGGTAGCTGCTTCCTGCCTCTTCCTTATCCTGCTACTCCACCTCTCACCATGCTTTGTCAGAAAAATGCCATCTGCATGTTTCAGAACCTTGCCAGACTCTTTGTCTCTTGACTTGTTTCCCAACAGACACCTGGGCAGTTTGTTTATCTGGCCACCACTAACTCACAGGAAAGCTACAGATAGGATGCAGACCTGCTGATTCCAAAGCAAATATGCTGGCCCTTGCTTCCTGATGTTTTTGCACAGCCACACTCTTTGAAAATGAGGGCAGCAAACCATAAAGGTGTTTCAGTTATTTATCCTTTTACAGATTTCTGCTTTCCCTTCTCCCAGTGAAGAATTCTAATCACTGTCAAATAGATTTGAAACAGCAGATTTATTTTTCCTGCTCTGCTGCCTGATGTCAGGTAACATACACAATACAGAAAAATTCATTCCACAGATTAGTCTGCTGATGAGCTTTCAGCACCATTTTTCATTCATAATGCCCGTGTTTATGCTACACTGAGGTTGCTACTTCTCCATTGACATTCAAAGCATTATATGGATATTCTGAAATTTTACATGGGAGACAAAAACCTTTACCAGCTGTGACTCACTTCCCACAGACTTTCCCATTACTGCATTTCAGAAAATATTAATCTCTGGGGACTAAATTCCAGACAGTACCTGCTGGTTACATCCCATCTCCATCTTAACTGCATCTTCTCTTCCCTGTACGATTTTTTTAAACTTCCTTTTTTGTCTAAACATCTACCTGACAGCAGTGACCTTTGACAACGCTGCATGATTTGCAGGGACATGTACCAGACAGCAGGCACGACTGAATGCTAAACAAAGCCCCCTGGAAAAAACAAGGAGGAACAAACAGTCACCATTCATGCAGCCTCCTGTGGTACTTGAGCATCCTTGTACAATGCTGAGTCAATGGGACTGCTAGTGAAAGGTTTCGTCAACAGCATTGGTAATTTCTGTATTTTTCAACTAATAGCATAACATAAAATGTAATCCCACAAATAGGAAAACTTTTGCATAATCGCATTGCAGAGAACTTGCAGAGATGAGTTGTACAGGGAACTGCTCTGCAAATTACAACCAATACCTCGTCAAGCGATGCAGGAATGGAAATCGTGGGAGCTTCACTGCAGATAGGCATCATGTGTTTGCTGTATGAAGACAAAAGAACAGCCAAGCCCTGTGTTTACAAAGGAACAGCACCGTGCTAGTTCCTTCACTCCAGATCAACAGCCACGATACTAAAACACACACCTCCAAGGTATGATGTGGAACACTTTCTGGGAGAAAAAATGACTGTTAGATGAATGTCTTCAATCTCTAACTGGTATTTGCTCTGCATATGTGTGTGTGCAAATAAACTGAACATGTATACTAGCTAATCTTTGGCTTCTATTTCATAGAGCACAGATTAAAAACACTTTATTGTAGAATTTAAACATCATAGCATGGCGTGGGTTGGAAGGGACTTCAAGTCCATCCAGCCCCATCCCTGCTGTGGGCTGGGTGCCCCCAGCTCAGCTGCCCAGGGTCCACCCATGGCCTTGGGCACCTCCAGGGATGGGCACCCACAGCTCTGTGCCAGGGCCTCTCCGCCCTCTGAGGAAAGAATTTCCTCCTAACACCTGCCCTAAGTCTCCCCTCTTTTCATTTAAAGCCATTACCCCTTGTTCTACCACTAGGTAAAGACTCAGCTTTCCTGGAGGCCCTTTATCTTGATCCTTTACAAATGATCCAGAAAAAAAATCAGTTTTTTGAAAATTTTTGTTCTTAATTCAGTAACTTGCCAACTAGGAGCAAAGACACAGTAAAGTTTTGCCAACAGATATTCTGCTAACAGAAGCACAGAACACGGGCCCACAGAGATACCCTTCAGCTAATCACTTCCAGAGAAGCATTTTCACACGTGCTTCTTTCATTAAAAACCAACCTGTTTGCCATGCCTCCCGGAAATCAAGCGAAATCTTACTTCAAACTCTTGAAAGGGGACTTCATTCATATGATTCAGAACTAGTTCTGCACATACACACCTACCTGCAGCCATCACAAAGCACCATACGCTGAACTGAGCTTAAACATGTTTGGTTTGAAGGTCACTATGGCTTTGCCAGATCTGATGAAACAACCATATGCCAAAGCTCACCTGTGTTATCAAACTGTATCGACTGCTTTTATAAGACAGTGCCTCTCCCCAGAACATTTCTCCCAATGTCCCTCTGCTACCTCCCAAGATCACTCTGCTGGAAGGAACTCCGAAGCAGCGCACGGTTAAAGCAGAGGATGTTACAGCAGGGCAGGATGAAGCTGGCACTCTCAGACATGGCTTCAACAGCAATGGTTCTTCTGTTCTGCTTCCTCAAAAGGATCGACAGCAAAGCTAACACAAACACACTCACAAGAGGAGTTAACCTGCCACGTGCCAGCTCCCAGCAGCTCCGAACTGCCCACAGCGCTCACTCCCACGCACCCACCACGCTGTAAGCACCAACACATGAACTGCAGCGAAAGGAATTCTGAAACATGACATAAAACCTCCAGCTTCAGAGGAAAAAAACTACAAGTAATAAAGAGTTCAACACAGAATCTGGCATCAGAGCAAACTAGAAAAATAAATCACTAGCTGCGGTCAAATCCTCGCTTCCCAGAAAACAACAGACCCAGCAAATTAAAAGTGTAACTCCTCAGTTTGCACAAGGTTTGTGTGTTGCACCTCGTTTTGGCTACTGCACGCATTACTGGCTTTCATTTTGCTTTAGACCTGGGAAGCACATGTTACGGATCAGCTCCACAAACACTCTCCTTGCCAATACAAAAGAAGGGCACAAGTTCTGTCACAGCTCCGAGCTCCTGCAGGACACGGCACGTTTCTTTGAGTCGATGGATGTTGGCTCTACGCTGCTGAATTGCAGAAAAGTGAAAGGCATCTTCAAGAAAACTCGATAGCTTCTTTTGATCTTTGTTCTCACAATCATCAAACACACAGCGGTTGCCTGGAGACTCCTTTACAAACTTCATCATTTGTGAAGAAACAAAGGAGGATGCAATACTCGTTATTTTCCTTCTCCCATGGTAGCTTCCAGAAATAACCATCATTCTTTCAGACAACGTGGCAAAAGAGCCATTCCTCACACCTTAGTGAGGGAAGTTAGCTATGCCCCACACACACCGGAGTGAGCTGACCAAGTGGGGAGGGAGGGGATGAAAAGCACCAGCATCTCTTACATGGAAATAGCAAACTAGATATTAGAATCCTGCCCACAAATCACAGAAATAGCTTTCCTTCACTGTAATCTTGGAAAGGATTACAGAAGTGGTATGTGAGGAACAAGCTTTGTTGCTTAAGATAAAAGTTCTGGGAGAATTACTGTTCCACAGCAAATGCTCTTACAGAACATAGTTTCATAATAGTTAACAATGAATAAAAGGCAGTTTCAAAGGATAAGATATCTACAATGTTTTATGCAATTTGAAATGTTTCAGTATCTTCTCGTAACAGTTTGCTTAGTTAATGTTTTACAGATTACCTTAAAAGAGAAACAAAAAATCATTACTCTCATCCACTTCATTGATATTTCCAAATGATAAATCTGACAAAGAATATATTAGTGGTCATTAATTCCCACTTCCCTTACATTGGCAGAACATCCTTTTTAATTCATGACATTGCAGTTAGAGTTCTGATAAGTGTTTTGGATAGGCCGAGGCAGTAGATAACAGAGACTGATGATAAGAGAATAAAGAGATAAAATAGGGCAATTTTCACAGAGAAGAGGCTGGCAGAGCCTCTCTAACAGCTTTCCCTGTATCTAGATGGCTATAAATAGGTCCTGGAAAAAATGTGGTTGCATAATTTCAAGTTAACTCTGAAGGAATATGACCCTACTAAAAGAAAAGCTACAGGCATGAATTTACATCAAGCATCTTCTGGATGCAAGATGCTAGCTTACAACAATCCTGGCTCTCTGGTTAATACCAGGTCATCCATCAAAAGAAGGCTACTGCTGCTCGATGGAAGTAGAAGGAAGCCACATACGGAGACTGGCTTGGACAGAATCCAGCGTGTGTCTAACAAGCTCTGCTTAGGCAATCAGGCCACGAGAGTGAGAAAGCCCTGAGCAGTGGATGTTCTGTTGACTGTCTCCGAGCTGGGAAGAGAACTAACAACACTCAGGAAGGTGCAGGTGCTGCTCAGACAGCCCAAATGCCCATTTCCAGTGGATCAGGCACCTACACTCACTCATCTGGGCAGCTTTCACTCTATTATTCCTTCTCTTCCCCTGAGAACTTTTACTCCTGAAGACTTCAGTAAGTGAAATACCCCAGGAGCCAGAGACAGACAAAGGAATACAGCCCCTGCTGATAATGAAATACACAGAGGAGTTTCCAGCTGACAGTCTTGCTCGTTCAGAATGCTCGCTTCTACGAATATTCTCATATTCACAAAGATAGGAACCAGCTTGTACTAAACTTCATGGAAAATTCGTAGTTTATTGCTGGAGTTTTTCAGAATATCAAATCGTAAAATATTTCCAGTTGCTTAAATCCTAACAGGTGAGATGAGAAGGTTTTAGCTTTCCCCGAGTACTCTTTACTTCCTTTGTCTTTACGTTCATCAAGGTGAAGATGAAGCCAGTCAGAATGATCAGTTTTGAAGAATAAGACTGTCAACATGCAAAGAATTCCATGGCTACAAAGGCCCCTGGGGAAGGAGGCACGCTGTGCTCCTCTGGGCCTCACAAAGCAGCCAGGTGCACAGCTGTTGATGTTATAAATGGAGCTACATTTTTTCCTCCTGTAACTGCTCCCAGCAAATGACATGATGCTCCACCTGCTGGAAAGGGAAACAAATGAGCTCTGCATTCAGCAAGTGTTTTCTCTGAGGAAGATGCAAGCACTTAAGTCTCAAAACATGAACTCTTGCTGTCAGCAGACAAAAAAAAAAACCTAGTCAAGCACTTCGCTTGTTTGAGAATTCCTCCCTTGTTCCACAACTGTTGCACAGCTTCTCAGGTGCCCTTTGAAGCTGTGTGACATCACACAGTAAACAACAACCGGGCAATGTTGCTATTGTGCACTAATTGTAACCTGTTAAAAATAGACTGGTGTTTTCCAGGAATACTTTCAAAAAGAACTTCATGTCAATTACCTTATTTTGTGCAATGTGGGATGCAACCAGAAGCAGAAAAGTCCCTGCATCCCTCCTGTCTGTACTATGTGTTACTGTGTTCTGGATTTCTCCAAAGGTGACGTAGAAGCAGCAAAAGAACTAGAAAGCCAACTAACTCAGCAGCATAAAACATCTGCTGGTAGCTGCCAGGCTGAGGAACACCAGAAATAAGTGTTTATTTTACATAGCAAGTTAAAATAGGAGGCAGGAAAAGAAGTCTGAAACCTCACGGTATAAATGCATCTGGCAAGATCAAAGTCAGAGCTAGTGCTGGGCTCTTACAAGCCAAGCTCTTTTATGGATTATGTTATGGTTCAGAGCGGACTTTGTTCCATGATATACAGTATGTTTCCTCAAGATCAAAGAAAGACATTTAGGATACATCTCTGCTGATGCTTGGAACAATAACACTGACCTAACGCTGACCTTCAGCTGGCCTAGGCCACATGAGTTCGCCATCCTGTCTATAGAAACAATTACTAGATTTTCAGAACACAATAATGAACGTCTAAATACCAGTATCTAACACAGATCAGTGTGAGTCAGGAAACATCTCCATTTCAAGAAGCCACAGATGTCAGCCACCCTCCCTGCTGAGATTGGCAAAGAGGAGGAGAACGCTGCTCTGACTGGGGGGAACCGATCACTTTTTGTGCCACCAAAGCCAAACACTCCAGGACACAGAATTAGAACCTCTTCCCCTCCCTAAACAATAAACAAATGAACTCCATGTAAATATACAATTGCTTTACTTTGATTTTGTGCTTTGGGGGAGTAGCTGAATTATATTTTCAAATGTATCTAGGTAACCATAAAAGCTGCGTTTCTGGAAGAGATTCTTTCCTTATCTAACCAAAACTTCTAAGGACAATACTGAAGGATTTTTCCTGCTGGAGTTCAGCATCACACGCAGCAAGCACAGCAAAAATTGTGCAAGATTCACTAATGCCCAGAGGAAAAAACTGCAGACAGTTCAGATCAATACTTTGCGATGTCTGACACCATTAATGAGCGAAAATGAGCAACTCTTGAGATCATACAGGAATTACTAATATTCAATTATCAAAAAAAAAAAACTACAAAACCACCTCAGCATGGCTTAGTCCAGATAAGTTTTTCTAAGCCATAGAAAACTGTAGCTTGGAATGCTCCCTGCTTTGCCTAACACCACACACACAGCAGAGCAATGACAACGGGGATCTGGGCCACCTCCTGACAAAGCTCATCTCCACCTGAAAGCCTCCTGGTCTCCAGCACGGAGGGACAAATGGGAAGAGAGCTGCCTCTTGCTTTCTCATTGGCAGCTTCAGAGAAAAGAAAGGCAGCGAAGAGACTTATTCCTCACAATGCTCCTTTCAATGGGCAGAGGAGGGCTGGGGCATGTACAGGAGGAAAGAACAAAGTGGCAGAAAGGCCGAAGGTACTTAACTACTTTTCCCAAAACACTTCTGTCCCAGTGTGAGAATAACATTAAAGTGTCACAGTGCAACACATCAGCAAAGTTCATAGAATCATAGAATGGTTCAGGTTGGAAGGGACCTTAGAGATCATCTTGTTCCAACCCCCCTGCCATGGGCAAGGACGCCTCCCACTAGACCAGGTTGCTCAAAGCCCCATCCAGCCTGGTCTAGTGGGAAAAAAGTTCCTAATTTTTATTTACATATGCAAAACTCTTTAAAGATCATTAAAATTGGCCATGTGATACTGAAAAGCTGGGAGAAACCCCAATTAACAATGCTAAGCTTGGAAAAACCCCAATTAACAACGCTTCTGAATGGATGGCCACTAAAGGAACATTCACATTTCCTGAAGATCACAACCACTGTAACCACCAAAGCTGGAAAAAGACTTCATAGCTCTGAGCATTGAAATAAATAATAAACCTTTAGAACTAGATCCTAGAACTGGCTCCTAGAAATGACAACATTCATTCATTGTTTTGAATGTGAAAGATAAAACAGCACACACTTCATTTTAATTCCTGGCAGTTTAAGACAACACTTAAGATCCCTTAAGCTCCTCCAACACCCATGCTGACAGCCAGGGCTGTCACTCCCCAAGGACAGAGCCAGGACCCCCTGGCTTCCAGCTCTTACCTGCTTGGGTCTTACTGGGATGCTGCTGCCCTCCCACCCCTTGCTGGGGGGGAGGACTCGCCCCTGCTGGCCCGGTGCCTTGTGCCGGGCTGGTGCTGCTCAGAGTCCCGCCGGGCAGTGGCTGCCCTCTCTTTAAGAGCTGCTTCTGTTCTTGCTGGCGGAAGCGTGGAGGCACCTCGCGGGGCAGGTAGCGGGACGCGGCTGGCTGCTGCCCGTTAGCAGATGCACGCTTGCCATTGCTGCTGTTGGTAATAGTGCTGGTGGAAGTACTGGTACCGGTACCGGCAGGTTGGGGCTGGCTTAAACTGGTCTTAATAGGTTCTGGCACTGTGGAAGAAAAAAAATAAAAATTGGGTTAGTATCGGGGAAAAAAATTCTTGTAGCTGAGCAAAGGGATGATGCTTTTAGTTCCCAAACAATAGCTGGCAAAACATAGAACATGCAGTATGTATGGTATATCGGGAGTAGGAAAGCTTTAACACTAAAGCCACCCACAGCCCAGGGCTCTCCCTGAGCTCCGCACCCTATTCAGGCCACATCTGCAGGAGCACAGGTGAACGTGCACGAGGACAACCAAACCCACACCGTTCCCTTCCCACGTGCCACAGGTGACCACAGGAAGGCTGCCTCACCTCTAGCAGGCAGCACACAACTTATGCTGCAAAACGGATGCAAAGGTGCAAAACACGAACATTATTTGTATCAAGTGTAGTCAGCACTACTTTTCAAAGATAAAATCTTTCTTATTAACGAGAGGCACTAATTCCCCACTGCACACAGAGCACACAGCTGCCAGGTACCAAACCAGCAGCTCAGACCGCAGCAGCCCCGACCTTCCTCTGGGATTCAGTGAGTGCACTGAGCAGGGGCAGGACAGGCTGCAGGGAGGAACTGGTGGCTCCAATTTACATCGCAGAGAAATAAATGTATGCAGTTATTTGTAGGTCAGTATTTCAGCACAAGATTAACACAAGCTTTTCTGGAATCTTTTAAGCCTTAAACCTTTAAACACATTACATTCTGCCTTAACTATTCCTGTTCCATAGTTTTAGCCTTTACTTTGCTACCAGCACAATATACAATGTCCTATAAACATCACTGGAAACGAAACAGCATTTAGTTTGAAAAATAAGGATAGATTCTGGTTGTTCTCTGCTTATGCAAAGCACATTGCCTGTTTCCCTATTTGAACCCTTTATGCCTTGCTGTAACAGATCTTGGGTGTGGTTTAAAGCAGGAGGGAGAAGAGAGGAGGTGCAACAAATCAGCACGGAGCAGACTCATATAAAGCGACCCCAGAGCTGCTGTCCTCACCTGCAGCACCCACGACAGCCTGAGCTCAGCAGTGTCTCAGTCTGGGCTCTGAGGTTGCTCACATTAACATGCAGCCCCACTGTTCTATAGCAAAAAAGGAACTTAACCCCACTGAGCTGTAACGTACTGGGACGTACTGCTGTGTCACTGCGTGCAGCCCCCCAACAGCAGCGTGTGTCACCACCCAAACCCCTCCAGCTGGGCAGCAGTCCCCCAGGCAAGGGGCCTCTCCCAGCCCCCCTGGGATCCTCCACCCCAGCCATGCCCAGGGTGGGCTCAGCCCCCAGCCCCTGCTTTCCTACCTGAGCCCCATCAAACGCTCCTGCCTCGTTCTGCTTGCTTTGATGAATCAAAGGGATAACTGGAATAGCTTCACTTCTTACATTGTTGAACAAAGCAAATATCCCCATTTCATTTGGGAGATGGAGAGCAGAAAAATTAGAGAGCTAGAGGCTATTTATTTATGCATTGTGAGAGAGATGTCAACATTTACCAACACCAAAATTTCACGTGCTCAGCACTTCTGAAGAAGACGGAGTTGTGCGTGATGCGCCCGTGGCACGGGACGCAGAGCAAGCACAGGGGGACAGGACACAGCCTGACCCTGCCCAGGGCTCAGCTGCTCCAGGCAGGGCATTTCCCAGCACGGATGGTGGAGCAGCAGCACCGCCACCTGCACTGGGCACACCAGGGTGCGAGGAAGAGGAGGGGGCAGTGGGGTGGGACGGGACGGCTCCATCCATCGCCACCGTGTGCTAGCCCCTCGCCAGCCCCTTGCCAGACACACGTGTGCTCTGAGGTGTGGATCCTCCAGTGAAAACAGCCCCGTGGCAAAGGTGAGAGACTGTGCCTGCTCTGCTTCAGTCTTTAAAAAAAAATATCAGTGGAATTTAAAAAAAAAAAAATTGCAAGAGAATTAAAACCACCAACTGGCACAACGCCAACAGAGCCGGCATTGGCCTGGTGCTGGGATTTTCTTAAGGAATATTAATTAATTGGAAACATATTTGAAAGAGTGAGTTAGACTGCTTTTTATAAGGCATTATATCCTTGCTACGGTACGGATAAATCACATCTGATTGCTCCAAGCAGGCATGAACAGAGAGCACACTGCTGGCCCAGGCTGCAGCACACATGCCAACCCTCGCTGTAATGGAAATGGAAGCAGCTCCATCACAGAGGTGTGGCCAGAGGAACCCAGCACCAGAAAGAACGTTTCCCCTCAATATCTGAACGGAGATGAGAGGAAAGAACAAAGAAAATCAAAATACCAAACGCTGTTCGTTACAACATGACAGCCCTGCATATTAACAACACTGATTTTTCTCTAATCAGCACACCCGAGTGCTTCTCATTTCGTACACCAGTCTCTTTAAGACCAGCACCATGGAAGAGGATCTTGCAAGAACCCCATGTCTACAGCCATGGTAGCTGGAAAATAACCACTGCACTGCACCACTGGCAGGAAATAAAGCAGAAAGTGCCCACAGCAGAGGTGGCTTCATTCCCACATTCCAGCTTTGTATCAGGGTAGAACTCAGCCTTCAAATTTAGCAATAATATTGGGAGAATATGTCAAAGACAACAAAACACAACCCTACTCCATAAAAAAACTCCACACCTATTTATTGAAGCCATCCTCAGCAATGTTTAAGCAGCAATTTCCATTCAACCTGCACTGAGAAGCACCTACTGCTCCAAGTGCCTACATGAGATCTACTGATCATTAATTTCCGCATGACATCTGCTCAGGGAGCCTCCCTCCAAGCACCCTGACACCTCCGTCCTGCAGGCTGGGCTGGGAGATGATGGCTGGGTTGTGCTGGGAGATGAGGGCTGTGCTGGGAGATGATGGCTGCCCACTGCAGAACGCCCGATGCACGCAGACAGCAGCGCTGGGCATGCAGCGTGCCATGCTCATGGCTGCAGGATGCTGCTGGGCTTGGGCACTGCTCACCCCTGGGCTCCCACCTGCAAGCAACATGCTGTCACCACTGACAGCTGCTTGGAAGCTGGGAACTAAAGGCAGCCTTTATGGCTGGGCTGGTTGGAAGCTAAAAATATTATTTAAAGTAGATGGGGGAAATGAGGGAATGCAAAGCCATTTTCGTAACCATCGTGAGCAAGGAGCTAAAATCAAAACACTGAGCTCGAAGGAACTGTGCCAAAACACAACTACAGGCACCAAGCAGAGCCCTGGTGCTGCCTGCTCTCCCCATGCCTGCGATGGGCACCGGCTCGCCCGGCAGCCGCAGCGCTGCACGCACACCAACAACGAGCTTGCTGGTAATAATTATCAGCACTTAATGGTATCTCAACTTCTTAATCCAATTTCACCCAAACAAATCCAATAATTACTCCGTATGCTTTTTGATGATTACAATCTCGGGAATCCCAACTGCATAAAAAAGTGTTATGTGCAATTGTAGGTGGATTTTATTAATATAATGAATAGGATCAGCCTAACAGATTTCAATTACAACAATGGCTTTTAAGTACATTTCTACGACATAAGAAAAGAACATGCATAAATGAAAGAAACTGGTTAAGCCACATAATACTGATTTACGGCAGCTTTTTCCTTTCATTCCCCTCATTAACATTTCTCCGCGTTTCAGAACCCCGCACCCCAGTTCGACAAAAGTCCCATTCCTAAAGGCTTTCGGGAGCAGGCATTCCAGCAGAGAAACAGTTAACGCCAGAAAGGCATTCTTGGCTGCTACTGTGACAGGATTTATTTACAGCTTCTATTAAACACAGCAGCTCCATTACAAAGTGCTGGATGTGAGAAGAATTTCTGATTACACAACGCCGATGCCTCGCTGCGTTAAACATATCATGCCAGCGTATTATTTTTTTCCTTCAGCAATTCGTTCAGGTCATTGTTTGATGGGTTTATGAATTCATTACAGGAAACAGATGGATCCCATAATTCAGAGCTATTCTCCCAGCCAATCATATGGGCAATTTTTTTTCTCATCTCGCTCCCCCCTCCAAATCAACCTTAATGAAGCCACTTCCTCCATGCCCAATTCCCTGCACGCAGCCAGAACGGTGCCCAGCAGAGCAGCATCCAAACAGGAGATGCTCAGAGCACAAACAGGGCACGGGCAGCCCCTGGGTCAGACAGGCAGACAGGAACTTACCCAGCTGGGGGAGAGGCACACAGAAGGCACCGGGGGGCAGCGGGCAGGAGCAGGCGTCGGATTGGTAAGGAATCCATTTTTATGTGATGAAAAAGGTCGTTTTTTTTTTTTTTTAAAAGGAAAAAAATGTTGTCCCCCAATCTACTTTCAAAGGATGAATTTTCATTTAGCAAATTACCTCCTTTGTCTACTGAGCACTGGCATTTTTCATCCACAGTGACATCTACTGGCAAATGTAAAGCTCTTTCAGAACCCCACTGCAGAAAAACCCAGCACCGGGCAATGGCTTTAGCCAAGGGTGGGCATTTTCTGTCATGCTCTTCCCCCAGAACACAAACTGCTGGAACAAGAAACAAACCAAAAAAAAAAAATAAGGCAGACAGACTGCAGAACACAGTCTAATGCCAAAAGAAATAGCAAAATTCTCAAAAAGGCTGTAAAACTGTAACCAGGAGCTGCAGCTTGACAACAAAGCCTACAACCAGGGTAAAAGGAAAAACATGATGCCTCACTGAAGCCTGAGAACCTTAATGCTATTTAAAGAAACATTTCCATTTGGTACTAATTCCTGAACAGAACATTTATTACACACTGAGAACAAATAAAGTCTTTTCCAGGTTTAGTTTCATTCCCCCACGTTATTTCCCCACTGACCGCAGTGCATCTCCTCTGCTTTGGAGCATTCCCCTCCCCTTCCTTCTCCCGGGCTGTGCAGTGTTTCCTTCCTCCTTCCTCACACTCTTTTGGGACCCCTCTGCCAATGCCTCCCATCAAAACCCACCTTTCCCAACGTGCTCTACAGACTTCTCTCAAATCTACCACCTTACACCTGGCTATACAGAATCCCATTCATTTGCCAGGAAATTTCGGAGTCTGGAATTAACACAGGAAACAATCTCTATCAACTGTCAGGATTTCATCCTCAGTAACTCAGCTGTGTGCAGCCTGGTGGTAGGGTATTCCCAAGGAAGAAGCTCCATGGACAGAACAGGTACCCAAGCCTCAGCGCTGCCTCGCGCCTCCAGACAGCAGCTGGAGAACTGCAGCGCGTGGCATAGAATCATAGAATGGTTCAGGTTGGGAAGGACCTTAGAGATCATCTTGGTCCAACCCCCCTGCCATGGGCAAGGACACCTCCCTCCAAACCAGGCTGCTCCCAGCCCCACCCAGCCTGGCCTTGAGCACTTCCAGGGAGGGGGCATCCACAGCTTCTCTGGGCAACCTGTTCCAGTGCCTCACCACCCTCACAGGGAAGAATTTCCTCCTTATATCTAGTCTAAATCTACCCTCTTTCAGTTTATAACCATTACCCCTTGTCCTGTCATTATCTATCCTTGTAAAAAGCCCCTCCCCAGCTTTCCTGTAGGCCCCTTCAGGTACTAGAAGGCTGCTATCAGGTCCCCCCGCAGCCTTCTCTTCTCCAGGCAGAACAGTCCTGACTCTCTCAGCCTGTCCTCGTAGGGGAGGTGCTCCAGCCCTCTGAGCATCCTCGTGGCCTCCTCTGGACCCGCTCCAACAGCTCCACATCCTTCTTGTGATGGGGGCCCCAGAACACAGCTTGTATATTAGCTACATGCAACAGAATAAAACTCCTGCAAAGTTCCTAATGCCACTGTTATACATGGCATGCTTTACTACAACAGCCAGAGCTTATGATGCTGGAAAAGACAAAGAAATCAAAGCTCTGGGTACACATCCACCCACCAGTACATACCCAAAACACACTGGGAAAGTATTTTTGCAACAACACGAAGGGAAAAAAAGTTTTTAACAATTGATTCTACAGAAGACCGATGTTGTAGTTAGGAAACAGCCACAGGTGAGTGCTTCCCTGCTGCTGGGGAGCAGCAGCTCAGGCACGTTCAGCAGCTGCCGTGCTCCCTGGTGGATGGAGCTCTCCAGCCTGAAACAACAGCACCCGGGTTTGGGTGGGAAGGTCTCCGTGCTTGGAGGAACCCAAAAGCCACTCTGCAGCTCCTGTGTCCTGCAGTCCGAGCTGTTCATCCGAGCACATCTCCCAGGCTTCATCAAGGTACGAGCAGAATTTATGCTGGAGCTACATGGAGCCATACGATCGCTGCGTCTGGTTAGCAGAGAACTGCCCGCCCCAAATGGATAGATATTAAACGCTGAGATGTATTTGTTATCTATTCAGTGGCTTTCAATTCAGTCAAAAATTAATTCCTAATTTTGATGCTGGAAAAGCTCCTTTGAAAATATGTCATCCAGAAAGATTTTACAAGCATCTGTGGGAAATCAATATTTTATGAGGGAATCATAATAACTTACAGGGCCCGCAGTGACAAGGCGGTCGCAAATCACCTTCCCAAGAGTGAACTTCCATATTACTTCTTATAAATTAAAGGTTTTATTTTAATCTTCACTCCTGGATCTGCTAGAACCATATAAATATTAAAGCAAGCTGGAAAGCGTATTCCGTTTGGTTGTATTTCACCATTTTTGAGGAACGACACGTTCTTTTCTTAAACACACATTGGCATCACCAGCTCTGGGGCTTGCTCAAAGCCTCCCACCCTGGGCAGCCTGCAGAGCAACCTGCACAACAGACACCCACCAGGTTCATGGTAAGGATGTGACCTCAGCAGACAGGGACAGGGAAGCAATGCAGCATTTTTCCATAGTTGCGCAATAAAGTGCCTCCAGAGCTACGAATCCGTGCTATTTTTGTACAATAGGGATAAATTTGGTGCCAGTGTGGAAAAGAGAGGAGAAATCTTTTGGAAAACAAACTCTGAAAATGAAACAGATGACAGCTTCACCTTTCCTTCTGGTGTGCCACCATCAACCCAACTCTGTGCATCTTCATAATGGTTTCTGACATGAAATCATTACGTGGTCCTGTCATAAGCAAATTGGGGAAATGTGAGCTAAATGTGAAATTGGTTGAAATATTCTCTGGGAGAATCAACGGTTTGCTGTCAAAATTAAAGCATATTTCAGAATAGATTCCACGGGGACTCGATCTGAGCCTATGCTGCTCAACATTTCCATTAACAATGGCATGATGGACTACAGAATATCCTTATTAAATCTGCAAATGACACCAAGCTAGGGAGAAACAACATGGGAGTGATGAGATTGCTGCAGGACAGGATCGGAATTCTGATCAACTGTCGAGAAACGAACGATAAACTGGAGAAGTGCTGTGACAGAAAGGGCCTGCAATTCAGTAGGGAACGCCATGTTATCAAGCAGGAGGAACTGAACGCGGAGCAGCAAACACCTGACCCCGCAGCAGCTTTGCAGAAAAAGATTTTAGGCAGATCACAAACTAAACTGAAGGGAAAAGGTCAGGCTTGTAAGGAAACAAGCACCGTAACTGAACAAATAACGAGCTATGAGACTCCGAGTAACCCCTCCACATCTGTTTGGCATCTCAAAGCACTGCCAGTACTCGTGGCCCACCACCTCCATTCAGGGAAGAGCCTGAAGACCTGGAAGTAGCACCAAGGAAACAGCCAGCAACCTGGAGACACCGACTGCCACGGCACACGTAAGGCAAGGGAGGGCTCAGTGTAGCAGACTCTGGGTACACTGCAAAGAGCAAATACAAAGAAAGGAAGAAATAATTGCTTCCATCCCACAGTGGATAGGACAAGGCTTGCCAGGTTTAAATAGCAGTGACAAAGATAAAGATTTACATTTCTAACAGCAAGGATGATTAAGGATTAGCTGCAGACTTGCTACAGGTTTGGTGATCTTGTCTCAGGGCAAGGGGATGGAACTGATGACCTCTCAGAACCTTCCTGGCCTTATCTTCTACAAATCCTCCAAATCCAGCTCTCCCACTTTCCTCAGTCTCGACAACGAAGTCACAGCATGGCCTTCACCTTCTGCTAGCTTTTCAGAAAGATTATTACGACATGTTCCTTATTCTTCAGCCCCACTTGTCTGGATCCAGTGCCTGTTGTTCTTGACCAAATTCCAGCCATGTCATTACTGAACTGCATTTCATCCCTCACCCACGACAGCTAGGCATCCCTTCCCTCTCTAAGCCCACCACAGCCCACCCAGCTGCAGAACTTGTCTGCAGCAACACCAAGCCCGATCCCTACTCTGCTGATACGACCCTACATTCACAGACTTAACATTTATTGAGAAGCTCCTAATAAAAACACACACACTTGTAAACTTCTGCACTCAGGTACCAGAATTTGTTTCATCTTCTTCAACAGCATCAACGTATTTTGCTTTTAGACCAGTCAGCAGAGCGTGCCAAGTATTTCTCTTGAGAGAAAGACACAAAGTCTGTTTTTTTTGTGATGCAATATGCATTTTTAAAGTTTTCTTCACCCCCCCTCTACGTTATTGTGGTTTGGTTTTGCATGCAGCAGTGTTATGCAGAATACTTACGCTTTTAAGAGCTTCTAAGATTTTCCTTGCTGCTTTCCTCCATGTTAGCACTGATTATAATTTTAATTTTAAATTCACAATTAATTAGCCGTGCCATTAAAAATGGCACAGCTAATTAGGTTGATAGGTTGTCATCAACAATAGATTGATAATCCAAAGCAAATACGATGCTGTTTAGCATCAGATTCTTTCACTGCAAGTCAAACCCTCTGGTGTTTATGGCAGGCTCTGAGTGCACACACATGTTTTCCCATGGCCCAGCTGATGAATGGAAATTGGATCACAGACATCAGGCCTCAAATTCAAAGTCCCAGCCATGAATCAAAACTCTGGGTAATAGAACAGTTCAATTATCACAGCTAGATTCCTTCAGGATGTGAACTGATAACAGATGGTAACTTTCAAGGCTTAACACTTTGTCTGCTTTCTTTCAAACAATAGTTCTCCAATTTACAGACGATGTTGAGCAGCATTTATGAATTCATGTGACTCAAATTCCAGGATTCATCACGTACATCTCTCTACTCTCAGATTTGTTCAGATCTGCACTCATTGTACAGCAACGACAAATAAGTAACTGGATGTGTGGGGCTGGAAGCTGCTCCCCAGGCTGCTGTCTGTCCCACGAGCAAGGCTCTGACATTCTACGATTCCAGCACAGCCGTATCTCACCCAGCGTGTCGTCGTACATCAGCCTGGGATTCAGACTCCTGTAAACACGATTCCACCTCAGGAGCAGGACAGCATCAGGTACTAAACAATACACTGACATCTGAAAGCCAACTCATCTATCAAAAGAGGAAAATAATGAGCTATTGGAAGTTTTGAATCACTCACGTTAATAACGTTAAGAAACACGAGCATTAAGAGCTGTCGGGGGAGGACAGCTGGGAGAGGAGTCACTGCTGAGAGGAATGAGCTGTGCCAGGGGCTGCCACCCAGCACCAGGGCGAGAGGAGGGCACTGCATGGGGACAGGGCTCGCGACCTGGAGCTCACAACTCCTGCACAGCTCCCTCAGCTTTCTGCAAGGAGCTTTTCACACAAAACATTGCTCAGCCATCTTAATAGCTGGAGAATTCACGTCTTGTAGGCTTTCTCAAAGCGTTCAAAAACATCCAAATCCCACTGGCTGGTTTTATAAAGAGCCGCTGGGGGAAGGCACGTGAAGCTGTACTCAGCAGCAGGACCTAAGGCCCTCTCAGCTCTGCCCCCACCCCAACCCCTTCCTATACCTAACTGCAGGCACTGCAACCCCATCCGTAACCACGCAGAGAGGGACTGAGGGCCAGGCAGGAGCTCAGAGCTCAATTACACAATGCTAACACCATCAGCACTGCGAGCGCGGGTGGGAAAATCCAGGCAGAGTAATAACAGATTAAATAACTTCATACGGAGCCACATAAAAATTCTGGGCAGAAGCAGGAACTGAATCCTTCAATTTTAAGCTGTCTGTGTGCATTTAATCTTATTAGACAATGTTTTACACACAATTTTCATATTTAAAGGATTTTTTTAAAGTAAATTTACAAAAGGTGCTAAGTCATCACAGTGGCAACATTCTTCTCCTTAATTCAATAAAAACCACTCCCAGACTGAATAGTAAATATTCTTTACAGTAGAAATCTGCTCGTTGTTACAGCATTTGTACCAATTGATAAACAGGAAAATTGACAATCATTGGTATGTCCATAAGTAATTAATAATTAGAATCATCTCAGGAGCAATCAGTTTACTGTACACAAGAGCCTACAACTACATTTGCATCTTGAACAGCGATGTGCAGGCTGCAGCCGACACGAGCAAGCCCTGAGACCTGTGCAGGGGCACACAGAGGGCAGGGCAGCCTGGCCCTGGATCACCAGAGCACAGGTTAACACGCTGCTTTTGTAACTGAGGAAGCAGGGACAAAAATCTTCTAGGCATATCTGTGCCCGTGGAGGTGATGAATGCCCACGGTGTGTCACAAAGGCTGTTAGCACCGGCCCTGCAGGAGCAGTGCTGAGCCTGGAGCTCATCCCACGGCCACTGAGGTCTGAAGCAGCTCTTCACCTTGGGGTTGCAGAGAGGACAACAGCGAATCAGAACCCAATTCTGCCAGTTCCAAACAAAGAAGCAGTTGAATGCTGTAAAGAGAGACATCGTATATCTGCTGCTTCTGCAGAAGCACACCCAGCCGGGGTCTGTGGCACTGGTGCTGCAGGGCAGTGACACCGCACCAGCCCACGTGCAGCACTGTCTGTGCACACGAGGCCGAGGCACTGGGTGTTTCAGGGTGCCCCACAGCACTGACAGCACTAGCACCCCAGCCAGGCCGTGGGAGAACAGGAAATGCTAAGCCATGTTACCTCTGACACAGCCTCCTTCCCCCCCACCCCCGGAGATTGGAGGTGGAGAGAAGGCAAAGAGTGGGTAATTCGCTGGAGTGTCTGG
Organism: Penelope pileata; assembly: GCA_013396635.1. Lineage (NCBI taxonomy): Eukaryota > Metazoa > Chordata > Aves > Galliformes > Cracidae > Penelope > Penelope pileata. The sequence goes on along the minus strand of WBMW01002723.1, from coordinate 278,668 downwards.
AAACTGCCAGGGCATGTCTATGGATCAATTCCTCACCTCATGCACCTGGACACATCCCACCCCCTGGGCACACAGACAGGCTGCATGTGCGCTGCAGATCAGCGCACCCAAGAACCACAGAATCCTTAGAGTTGGAAACAACCATCAAAGGCCATCTGGTTCCACTCCCTGCAACGTACAGGGACATCGACAGCTCCATCAGGTGCTCAGAGCCCGGTCCAGCTTGACCTGGAGTGTCTCCAGGGATGGGGCATCCACCACATCTCTGGGCACCCTGTCCCACTGCTTTGAAACCCTTACTGCAAAGAACTTTTTTTTTGTTTTGTTTTTATATCCACACATACACAAAGACGTGCATCAAATCCATGCTGGGAATAGCCTGCACCCACCAGACTCACAATACACACGCACACACTTCTGTTCTGGCAACTAGAAATAGAGCTTACACAACTGCTCATGTTTCAGAAGATGGAAGCATGAGGAACAAGTCGCATTGGCACTGGGCTCTTTTTAGACCTTACTCTGTCAGCACAGTTACCACCAGCTCGCAGATGACACATCTGCTGGTGAAGGCAAGGAGCTCTACATGGTCAGGAGATTAGCTATCATTTTTATGGACATTGGCTGTGCTGCTGAAATCACACGTCAGACTGACTGCAGCCCTGTGTAAACACAAAGCCTTGGCTCTACCATCACGCACATTTATGGGACCAAATAAACACTTTAAGAGCAATACTAAAATAGTAACAATGTCGTGGGCGAGAACGATGTTTTAAATAAACCAGTAAAAAGACTCCATAGGTTTGGCATAACCCTTTAAGCCCACATTCTATCACAAGAGAAGGCTGAAGAGTGTTTATCCCTCAGCCCTAAGGACAGCCCAGGCCACCTGAGCTATCCCTTCTGTCACCAACACGTTCCACGATAAGTTCCACGGTGGCTGCAGCAGGGCCCAGCAGGACTCACCTGCCTCCCCCGGGCACTGCGGGGCTGCTCCAGCCCCAGGGACCTCCACCCAGGGGCCCGCGTGCAGTCAGCTCAACGAAAGCCTCCACTGAGATATTCTGGCCTTAGATTTCACAGTCTGAATCCTCATGGGGCTCACTGGAGACAGGATGAAACAAGAACGTGTTCGTTTAGCAAAAATTATTTAGAGAGTGAATGCTCAGAGGAAGAAGGTTCTTAAAATCAAACAAAAAAAAGATGGGGACGCTGTCACCACTTCAGGAGACTGTAGGGTACAAAATTTCAGATTTTATTTCTAGAGAAGTGTCTGAGGTCCCACACCCTATTTTGGATGCAGTTGCTAACACTGGAAACACAAGCAGTCCCGTGGAGTTGTCATCCCTGGGGCTTTCTAAATGAACAGATGAAAACAATTTGAACCCCACAGATGATTTCTTATACTCAGATAAACTCAATCATAGAATGGTTCAGGTTAGAAGAGACCTTAGAGATCATCTTGGTCCAACCCCCTGCTACGGACAAGGCCCCCTCCCCACTAGACCAGGCTGCTCCCAGCCCCATCCAGCCTGGCCTTGAATACTTCCAGGGAGGGGACAGCCACAGCTTCTCCGGGCAACCTGTTCCAGTGTCTCACCACCATCTCAGGGAAGAATTTCCTCCTTATATCTAGTCTAAATCTACCCTCTTTCATCCCAATTAAAGTCACGCTCTAAAGAAGAAAGAAAAGCAAACACTGCTGAAGTCTGATTTCCAGCATATGGATCTAGATGAATATACCGATAGAAAATCTGTATTGCAGTTCTCTTGATACCTCCCTTTTAACTCTAAACACAATTTCCAATGTGCAGTTGGGTTTCTTTCTGGGTGAGCTTCCCAAAGGCAGTGCTCTCGTTGGCAGCAGGTTGTTGGGAACCAGGAGCTCACACAGAGCAGCTCAGGATCTGCAGGCAACTCTGCACCAATGCAGCTTAAGCTGAACAGATCTTTCATGTCTCCAGGGCCACCGCGTGTTAACGCCACATATGAAAAACAGGATTTAAATTATTCAGAAACATAAAGAAAGCAGATCCAGCAGTTTCCAGACCTTCTTCTTCTCAAGTCTTCAGGAAAATGCTCTAAATAAAAGCAAACTAAATTCTGAGCGGGGCTCTGCAGTCGTTTTACAGCAGCCAAGATGAAGCCAAAGCAAGCACGGTTCAATCTGCTGAACACAGGCTGACAGAAAACCTCTTTTGTGGGAAGGCTGCAGCCACAGCAGGACCATGGATGATGGAGCATTCCAAGGAAGATTTTCACTCCTTGCAATGCAACTCTGGCATCTCTAAAGCTTGAAGCAACCACGTTCACTAAAAGCCCACGAACAGAAGAAAGCAGGGAGCAGTGCTGATCCATCTGCCAGTGTCTGCAGCCTGCAGAGCAGCACTGCCACGGTGCAAACAGGGCAGCTGCCATGGTTGGGGCAGTGACAGCTTGGGGTGACAGGGCTGTCACCATGGCAACTTGCAGCAAGAACTCACAATGCACCCAAACGAACTCGGAGCTAAATTAACTTATTGCATGTCACCAGTGAGAAATGACTGTTCAGAGGCAATTTTCTGTACTAATATGTAATAGAGTTAACTCTCTAAATTGAATTAAATTAATTAAATGCCACTCCCAGTAAATCAGATTCTATTACATGAATGTTAAAAGAAATTAAAGATGTTTTAATAAAGATTACTAATAATAACTTAATATTATTACTTCGTTTTAATTCAAAGATTCTGCTCAGTTTATTTTAGACACATGTCTTCCCCTACTCGGGAGGAATACCCAATTACTCCACATACATCGCACATATTTATTTCATATAAATACCCAATTACTCCACATATTGTGCATATTGCACATATTTATTTCAGATAGATCTACTCCGACTCACCCAAAGGAAACCACGTCAGCATTGTAAGGACTGTTCATCTGTGAAATACTGCTTGGTTTACCATGTGAAAACCTGAGACTTTCTTTCTTTGCACACACTTTGATGATTTTGATAACTCTTGATAATTTCCCAAGCCTTCGTGTCCAGCTCCCCTAAAGTTTTACTTCTGCCAAAAACATTTTGCAAGAAGCCCAAGTGCAGAGAAAGAGGGAAAATACCAGAGCTGTCTCGGCAGGCTACAAAAATAACAACTCTTCAATGGCTTTGCAGTAACTTTGTTTTTTACCATGCAGTTTCTTGCAGGTTAGAGCAGGACAGCCAGCTGGGAGACATCTGAGCTGCCCCCACCGCCCAGTGTCAATGGGGCAGGCTGCAGCTGATGGCACCGGATGACTCTGACTTCATCCTTAGCTCATGTTAAAGACTCACCAAACCCTCCAGGCCCAAACGGGCCCTACCTAACACTGATCATCTCCCAGAATTACCACTCACCATCGACATGTTCCTACTCCACTAAGTGAGAAGGTGGTGGTGACAGCAGGGGGAGCACACGGCACGGCCACATCTGCCACCCAGGGTGACAGTGACACCAGCCTTGGGTGACCCATAAAAGAAGAACACTGTTTTAAAATACTTACGCTGTGTTTTACATGTGATGAACCACAATCAAAAAACGGGTCTAGAAACAAATGTGCAAAGCACAGGTGCAGTAATGCTGGGGCCATGAAACGGGTTGGAATGTTGTAACCTTGAGCAACATGCTGCCTGGATCTCGAGTGTCAGGGAAATGAGATTATGGACTGAAGTTTTCATTGATATTACATACCTCATTCATTACCCAGAAATATAAGGCACCAAATCATAAAGTTTTGACATGAAAAAATGTATTTTAGTATTCAAGGACCAATCTGGAGAAATACTGTATGTACTCATGGCATCAACTCAGTTACATAACACCGCACAAAAAGAACCACGAGCGGACAGAACACTACGAGCCACATGTTCATGTATTTCTCCTGATGTGAATATGATTTTTTAATTAATACTATCCAGACACAGAGAATACCATATATAAAAAAATATTTTAGGATCTTTACTGCACAATAAAGGCGAAATCTCACAAAGTGAGGTACTGGGCAGAGCCCAGGGAAGTTGCTGTGCAGCAAACAGCAGAGCATGCTCCCCAGTCAAGGCATTTCTGGGAGGCACACTGCAGGAAAGGTGAGGCACAGGCCCGGGTCCTAGTGCTTGCTGCAAAGAAAAAAGGTGAAGAACATGGCCCCATGCTCTGGTTTCTCTCTTCTGGGAAGGAAGAACGTACATCTGAGCTAAACAATTAAGGCAACTGAAGCTGATCTGCAATTTGATTTCCCACAGTGACTATTGAACAAGATTAAAAATAATCATACAAAGGAAAAAAAAATAAATTATGACTCTGGAAAGGTGGCAGGTAGGCTCCAGCGTAATTCACACCTTGCTATGTCAGATACGTAGCAATGAATGCCTTATTTTCATCCTGTTTCATCCAGGAGATCCTCCTGGCAAGGAGAGCCAGCACTCTGGTGCCAGCCAGGAGGGAGGAGTGAGGCCTCCCTCATCCCTACACGAGAAAAGAACTGAAGGAGATGGGGTCAGCCTCCCACCTCCTGCCCATCAGGAAGTTTTCTCATCTTTTGCCAATGAGGCCCAAACAACTGCACTGAAGACCGACGGGGAATTAGAGCAAATGATATATTTAAATGTCTACTTCAGAGGACTCCCTGCAGAGAGAAAATGGTTAGTGAACAAAAAGGAGAAAGGGGGAAAGTAGAGTTGGAAGAAGAAACTCCACGTTATCAATTCAAGATGCTTATGGAATTAGAAGAGGCCATCTGCAATCTGGGAGCTCCTTAAAGCAAGCTGAGTTCAGAGAGATAAGTGAACTAGCAGATAACTGGACTGGAAGCAGCAGCAGCGCTGCTACGAAACAGTTTGGATTACAGAGCTGTACATGGATGGGGCTCTGCCTGAAAGGCACAAAAAAGCCTCAGATCGTGCCTGTAAACTGCAGTAGTAAAATTATAGTTCTATAGGTTAACTCAAATGTTACCTAACAATCCTGCCATTACAGATACTGCATTCATACTTCTAAACTAGAAGGATTTTAGAAGGGAGAAACAAACAATTATGGTTTGAAAAATGGCTTGAAAACCCCAGCACAGACAGACTGAGCGAGCCGGTAAGCACAGAAGAGGATCCGCAAAGGCTGTGCAGAGAAGGCAGCTCTGCACATCCCGGGCAAATCAGACAAGGATGGGCTTAAGTAACAGTAAGGATTGTTCAGACTGCCTTCCAACAACAAACAAAACATCTTTCAAGAACATTGTTGGGGCCGTCTGACAGCGTGGAGATGGATGAGACAATCCCTTCTTGTTATCTACAGGGCTGTGTGTAGTGTCCGAGCCCAAAGCTTCAGTGTGGCATTCTGAGCTTTTAAAGGAGTTAAGAACTTGTTGATTTTGGAGCTCAGTAACTCGTCCACTTCACAGTACAAGCCCCTGAGAGCCTGCACAGCCACAGAGAGGGCAAAGGTCTGGCTCCATGAAGGCTGCTGGAAAAACAGACAGCAAAGCAGCCAGACTTGTGTCAGGAGTGTTAAGGGCATCCTGAAAACAGGAGGAGGATCTTCAGGAAGCTCTGTACGACAGAGGAGAATTACTACTGCCAACAAGGGAAGAGGCAATCAAGAGGCTGAGCTGTACCTCAGGTTCAGATGTTCCTCTTGGGCGAACAGTAATAGCTGCTGACATGCCCCGGGCAGCTGAGAAGTGCCAAAAGCATTCCATGCTGCTGCTAAACACAGGTCCCACAAGACTGCTTAGCATGAGCCACTGCTGCCACGCCACAGAAGCTGGGGCAGGATGCTCATAAAGAGCATTACCTCCTCTCCTGGTGAGCCTGGACCCGCAATCAGTGTGTGAGTAATCACCTTGAGGAAGCGAACACACGCCAGGAACAACCTGAAGGGTCAGCGGCACGCACAAACCCAACCCAGGCGCTTCCAAGCATCTCCAGAGTGAGCTGGTTACACACACAAGCATGGCTACCATCTTTAACAACTCAGGAAAGGCATTAAAATCATCTCACAGAACACAGGAAGTCAGCAGGCAGACTGTACTCTCAGAGCGGAGGAATGCCAGCCCCAGGTAGCCAGCAGAACACAACGTCCCTCAAGCCAAAGGCCCCACACCGTTTCCTTTGTTTTCCCAAAATAACTCTCCAGCATTTGTGGAGTAACTACCTCAGGAACGTGCACCAGTGTCACAGCGTAAGGCTGCTTTCATCCTTCCCAAGGAGTGGGTCAAGGAACGCTAGAAAGCCGGTGCACATCTCAAACTGCTGCACACCCAGCTGAGCCTCCAGTTTTTCCCTCACCTGATGAACCTCTCCTTCAAGCTCATGGTTTGCAGATGTGACAGACATTACATTGATATGGGATACAACCTTCCTCCGGGCAGTAACATGATAATCTAACAATAGAGAGTGGCCATCACACTGCAGATGAAAGGAAGCTGAGAGGTGTTCCTGGAGAAGGGATCACCACAGCAGTGTTTCCCATGAAAGAACAGCCTAATGAGATAGATGGATATCCTTGTCTCACTTGAGGACTATCTTTAAAGTAAGGCTAAAAGCTACCGACCAACTTCAGCTCAGAACCTTAAAGAGAACCAAACTGATAGGATCAGTGAGCCATGCACAATGCCACCTGCAAGAGAAGAGACCTGCAGGGTGGGGAAGGAAAGGTAAGGCTGAGGGCCCCAGTCCACCCTTCCCAGTGAGCACAGAACATGGTGATGGCACACTGACAACAAAAACCTCATCCGGTCTATAGCAGAAGGATGTATATGCTCAGGTGGGCAAGAAATATCAGACAACACTCTATAACCGGTAAATAGCTATTTGACAAGCAGACTGATTAAAGAACAGAACACACACTATTGTCTAAACTGTTGTGACACCAGAAGGGGCAACAGTTTGACCATTTCACAGCCTACATGTTTAAACACACTGCATTAAGCAATGCCCATTACTGGAAAAGAGGTCTATTGCTGAGTGTGAAAGTGCACACTGTGGGCAGATAAATAACCATAAAACAGCATGCAGTTTGATCTTAACAGCCACTATTATCATCGTGTAGCTGCGCTAGAATTTATATTCTGTAATATACAGCTGCCAACAACTGTATTGGCAGTTGTTGTGTTTTTCAGGATGTAAGTCAGGGATTTTATCCGAGCGGTGTGAGCACCAAGGGGCACCCAGAGACTGGGTCTAGATGAGAAAAGCCAAACTGGTGTTATCCAATTTGCTCTCTCTCTTCACAGAGTACTCCTGTGGAGATAACGTAATGTCAAGACTTCAAACTTACTAGACGATGGACAATGTAAAGAGAAATCTGATAAAAGCATGTAGGCTTACTGCCTTCAAGTAGTACAATGGTCAGAATGTCTGAAAAATACCTTCAGTTGTTTCTAGTGTTCGAAAGGTGCCATTTTCACCCTGTTCTAAAAATAAAATACACTTTGAGCTGTTACCATCCTAAATCTGGTAAGCCCAGATCACTTCGTAACTGAGGAAATTGACAAAAGGAAGGGACATGTGGAAGAGCAGAGCAATACTCTGCCTACATTTATATGTCTGAATTCTCAGGATGGGCAACTACAGCAAACTACTGCTAAGGAGTACAAGCACCACCTCTGAGCAGCACCAACACTATGACAGACCTCTAACTTAGCTCTTACCTACTTTTCTATGCCCAGCTGAGGAACCTGAAGAGCCTTGCAGGCAAACACTGAATGGAATTGGAGGTGCTTACTTGAGCTGTAAGGAAAAGAAGCATCTCCGTGCAAAGCTGAAACACTCTTCACTCTTTCGAGGCTCAACTGTCCTGCAAATCCTGCTTTGGACAGGAGCACAGTAGGAAGAATATTGTTTGTTTTATTTTCAAAGAACCCTGGAGTTTTCTGGGCTTTTTTTTAAAAAAAAAAAATTGCCAAAAAAACACCACATGCTACTTGTTACGGTGTGTAATTACCTGGAAATGTTTATTTGAAAGCTGAAGAGCCTACAGCTTCACAAGAGCTACAGAACACTTAAATTGTCAAAACTTTCAACCCTTGATTGAAGGCCTCACGGTACCAGCCTCTGACATACCCTTGCCTCTTCTGCAAGAGGACACCAACGCTGATGTCACAACTGGTGTTTAGTTGGACATCTCTGATTGGGAAGCCAGCAAGACTAACAAAAAAATTTAAAAAGCAAAACAGCTTGTAGAAAACAATATCCATACACTTACTTGCTACCCTAGAATGTTTCTCCTTCGCTTCAGAATGGTAGGGTTCAACTACAGACACTCAGAGCACTGCCTGCACTTGTGAGAACAAGAAGCACATTAAGCAGCACCAAACTGCTGTCACCAGAAACTCAAGATGGCTTGTCACAGCCATCCCACATTAAACAAGAAGCAGGAAACCCAAGTTTTTTCTCTAGTAGTTAACTCCAAGTCTCCCGGACCATTTCTTCTTGCTTTGTCATCATCTTCTATGTGCAAACTTCTCCTCTCAATGTGCTCTCCCACCTCTACAGCACTTTCTACTTTTTTCCACCAGTGTTGTACAAATTCTCTTCACATCCCATTCTTTATAGATTGTAAAACTGTAATTATGCCTCTATTAGATAAGTGATATCTCAGTCAGCTGTGAGAAAAACAAATTCATGTTTGCTTAAAGACTGTTATAATAGCAAAACAACACAATGATAAGACATATCAAAAAGAAAACATTTGTGTTATAAAGCCTTAATGTTCAGCAATGGGTTATCATTAGGTTATCAAATGACTGCATATTATGATCTAATTGAAGAACTCATTACAGTGCTCCCCCCCTTTCCTTCTGCAAAAATGATCTAGGGCACATTTTGTCGTTACAGTGTTAAACTGTTCAACACAAACACAGCACTTAACTAACAAGATGGCAGAGGCAGATATTCAAGTATAAACTGTAAATACTCAATCAGAGGTTTTAAGTCTGATGTACCACCATATCTGATTTGTAGGTCAAGGCACACTTCCTAATCTTGTGCAAGAACCTCTGCCAACCGCTATAATAATGTGACAAAAACTAGAAAAGCTCACAACGTAAAACCAATATATAATTCTGTATATAACTCTAAAAAGCCCATTCTTCACAGAATCCCAGAACCACAAGGGATCACCCAGCCCACCCCTCCAGCCCAAAGCAGTTCCCTACAGAAGGTGGCACAGGAAAGCACGAGCAAACAGCTGCTGTGATAGGAGCATGTGGTATAAAAAGCAACCCTGATGCAGAGACTGCCACCAACGTGTATTGCATCCGAGCCAGAAGAGGCCAAGAAGTGGCTCTCTTAAGTTTCAGAAAGTGTAAACAACTCACAGAAGATGGATTACTGTGGAGATGGTTAAACATGCAATTTTTATTTCTGCGGGTGCACACGCAGTGACAGAGGTGAGCGGTGCGGGGACACAGCCCTGGTGGGTTCGCTGCCGGGGAACCAGGGCACCGCTGCTGCCTGCCCCAGGGACAGCACTAGACCACGGTCTCTCTCTCTCTCTCTTGCAGTTGGTCCCACCTCTGCCTGCTGCAGTGCAGTGAGGGGAGCAGCTCCTGCCCTCAGCTCTCCCCAGCACTGAACAGCCCAGGGCCATGGAGGTGCCACCCAGCTGGATCTGCCCTGTCTGCAGGCAAAATGGGGATGACGTGCCCCCCTGCTCAGGGCAGGGACTGCTCACATGGGGGGTCCCAGCACCCCCCGATGAGGAGGGCTGGCAGCAGCCCCCAGGAGTCAGCACCAGCCCTGGCAGCACTAGGCCAACACCCCCCTGCTGGGCAGAGCCCGGCTCAGGGCGGTGGGAGGCCAACATCCACCTCTGGCTGCTTTTAAAGAAAATAAAAAAAATAGGAAAGAAAAAAGAAAAGGTCTCTGTATTACTGACGAGGCAGTTGGGGGTGCTGTCCCTACCCATGTCTCCCTCTTCTGGTCCTGGGCAGGCTGTAGGACCAGCAGTTTATTCCCACAAGCAGAAACCAGCCGTCATGACATCACGGAAGGCCACCATGATTTCCCCTTGGTGAAGTCATGTTGACAACTCCTGATAACCTTCTCCTCTCCCACTGGCTTGGTGAGGACATGCAGAATAAGCTGCACCGTCACCTCCTCAGGGACAGAGGTGAGGCTGACTGGCCTGCAGCTTCCTGGGTCCTCCCCTTCTTGCCCTTTGTGAAGACTGGAGTGACACACTGATTTTTCTCCAGTCTTCAGGCACCTCTCTTCCAGGACCTTCCATAGCTGATAAATCAAGAAGTTCAGCAATCATTTCTGCCAGCTCTCAGCACTCCTTGACTTCCTGTGGAACTGTCAGCTGATGTCAGTACCACCTACCATGACCAGAGAATGCACGTTATTAGCACACATCAAAGCTGCATTTCTATCTAAGCTGAACTGAGTGCAGATTGAAGGAAATTAACTCGCATCTAAATCTGTGCAAACAAAGAACATTAAAACAGCACATTTGCATGGGATAAGAATCAATTCTCAACTGTGCAACAATCTACATGCCTGATTTTAAATGAGAATACCTGGCTTTGTAAAAAGGCAAACCACTCCTTCTGCCATCCAAATAGCAATGCCAGAGAAGGAGACAGGATCTCACACCTCTCCATCAACTCTTTTTAACCTGCCATCTACAATGCAGTTGATCATGTTCCTCCAGATAAAGTACTCTGCATTGCTTGTAGCATAAAAAAATGCCATGCAAATTTTAAGTATCTGAAAAAAATATTTCAACATTTGCAACACAAGTGTTTTTGTTTGTTTTTTTAAAATAAAGCAACTACATACTGTTAAATGCTTTCTGTTAAGTTACTCACACTAAATACTGAAGGGTCTACCTCAGCAATCTGTCAATCTGCAAACAGACAGCCTCATTCCTGTCTCTGCAAACTGCACATTAAAATCAACACATGGTGACAAGTCCCAGGACACAGAGCACAGTGTGGGCAGTGCTGGACAGGCTGCTGGATCCTGGAGCTACTGCAGCTGTCCCAGCCCCCGTAACCTTGCCTCATCCCACAGGCACAGAGCTGAAGGTCCCATTTTCCTGTCTGAAAGCCTATGTCCCTCTTCTTGGTCAGATGCCAGAAATACACTGCAGACAGAGCCACATGCATCATGAAGTCAAAGAGACTGGCAGCCTCTGCTTTACACTGAAGGATAACACATTTTCCAGACTATCATTCCTGATCAAAGAGTTACCAAAATATTGTTTATGTCCAACTAAAAATGGTCAATCCTTAACTCTTTTTACTTCCACATATGCAAATGCAACACTTACCTTCACTGTAGATAACGCTGGAGATTTGAACAGACCCTTCAACACAGTGGATGTTTCAGTTACACAGTGTTATTACCACTGGAGCTATTTTATACTTGTCCCTTGAGCTTCAGTTTAGACAGAGCACACAGAATTCAGCTGGGATGGGAGCAAAGCAGCCCGACCCAGGGACGTGGGCACCTCTGTGCTGCCCCAATTTGCAGCGAGACGGCTGGGAGACACCAGGCAGCAAAACGCCTCCACCTCCTAGTTTTATCCCAAGCACAGCTTTCTATAAAAAGTCTCCCAAGTTATTAACTAACAGCCATGCACCCCACTGGGGACTCCTTGCTGTACTGACTGGTAGTTACAGTATATGCTTTCATTACAAAAGCCTTTGTATACAAAGTTTCTTCATCAAGTGTATACAAAATGGCAAGAGTTTCCACATTTAAAGTAAACACTAATAGGCTGCCTTCAATGGTCTTGCTCTCAGAAAAAAAATCAGCACAAAAGAGCAGCAAGGTGGGAGCACAGCGTGCAGGGAGAGCGTGCTCGTTTCCCACCTCCTCCAACCCTGCAGCGCTCCTCTCCAGCTGAACAGGAAGACTGCTTTCATTTGTTTTCAAGTAATTGAGAAACTGCTCCTTATCAGTTCTTCAAATATTTTTTTCCCCTTTCACACACAGCCTAGAACTGCTGCCAACAGTACATTCATAAAAGATTCAGTCTAAGAAAAATATTCCAGCAAACAATGCTGCAGAAAAAATGAGAAGCTTCAGAAGCTGCTATGTAGAGAAGATTTAAGGAGCTGGTTCCTTGTTTAAACAGCAAAAAAAAGTTGTTTAAACAGACAGGGGAGCAACACAAGGGAGCATTTCCTACCCCTGCTCCAGGAACTTCAGGGGCAGCCACATACCTTCCCTCTATTGGTGGAAGCCAGTGTTTATTTTGGAAGGGTTTGCACTCCACAAATGAAAACATTCAGCTCGCTGGAGGCCTCGGTGCAGGGTGAGCTGACAGCACCCCACGCACACACCCACAGGAAACCTCCTTCCTCCCTGCTTGCTGCTCCTTCCTGAGGCCTCAGAGACCCAACGCAACCGCTCGCGGCAGCGGGCCACAAGCACAGCCACACACACAGAGCCATGGGCTGGCTGCTACATGGGACACTGCCTTCATGGTTTCGATTGCGCTAGAAAAAAACGTTTAATGTAATATTAATAAAAATTTTAAAGCCCCTTTTATCACAGCGTAGCTTCTAGCATGGAAGAAGCCAACAGCAAGGCCAACCTTCCCCCCTGCTCAGCAAATCCCTCTGCCATTCCTGTTCTGGTTCCTTCCAAGAACTAACTTCTCCTTCAAAAACACAGCTGAGAGCTAATAAACAGCATCATCATGCTGTCCCAACCAGCTGGGAAACAAACTGAAACTCATTCCCTATCCCATCTCTGGTTGTATAATTTTCTTAATTCTTCTCCCACAGAACCGAAATAGTGTGAGTACCTTCCACTGCCACAGCAACCCAGCTGCACAACTCGATGATACATGCACAAGAAGCTTTCCCCCCACCCCCCCCAGGTTAGCACTTTGTGAGGCAGGACCCGGCTTCCCCTGCATATCAGGCTGCCCGTTATCAGAAAGGTCACAGTGGAAGAAGTCACATCCATGCTGCAAGCAACTCCACGGGGTCACACTTTACCTAGCCAGCTCTGGATGGGGCCATGGTTTCAAAAGGCTCAGCCCCCACTTGGCTTTAATCTTCAATTTACAACACTCTGTACATACAGTACCTACTGCAGGCAATTCACCCAGTTTTACAGTGTCATCTTGGCTTTGCAGTGACTTGCGTTGTCCCAGATAGGAAATAAATTAACTAAATTCAGTGGTGATCCCTGCATTGCTTTTATTCCTAGCAGCATTTGTCATTCAGCCTTGGCAACAAAGTAAAACACTCAGTGCAGCACCGCATTTTGTAGCAGTAGCACAGGACACTTAAAAGGCAAAGATAATGGACAAAAGTCAATCTGACTCATGGAGAAATGCAGTCCCTAAATTTAAAAGACATGAACTCACAAAAATGTACCTGAAAAGTTTAAATTTCCATCACCATCCTTTCAAAAAATTACACTTAATAAGCAAACAATTAAAATCAAAGTTATCACACGAAAGAAAAAAATACTATTCCACATAGGAAAGGAGATGGCACTGCGTTTCAATGTTAACAGGAATCAAGGCTCATAGTACTGAGTGAAAATGAACATAATTAGTTACTTTGACAAGAAAAACATCTGCCATTGAACTATGATATTCAAGTCATAGTATGGAAACCTCACACAGAAATGAGTTGATACAGAGGAAAAAATATTACATATTTTAGAAATAAATACTCCATTTAAATAGAAAGCAATCACTTAATTTCAAATTTTTCACATACTTAAGATTTTGAGAGGAAAGGTCACAGCTACTTCTGCCATCTTCCCTACTGAAAGCAAAATCCACTGTTATAAACCACGTAACATCTTACAGGGCAGATGCAACAGAATTCAGATTCAAGTTTTCTGATTTCACACTTTACACATGAGAAGAAATTTGAAAAAGATGGGAGTTCCAATAAATTATTTGCCACAGTTTCTCACTATCTAGTTAGAGGACTATTTTTCTGAATTCAGTATTACTGAATTCAGTATTACTGAAGAGAGAATTAATTTCTGCTATATAAATACATAAGAAGTGTTTGAAACATAAGTTGTTTTGTCAACCCCATATGCTAGACTTGGCTCTTTTCTAATTCCCAGTCTTTGGGATCTGAGAAGCTGTACTTGCCAGTCTGTCACCTAATTACACAGCAATAAATGAGTGTATTAACTAGTTCAGAACTGTGCTACAGCCCTGAGCTCTGTGTGGTGCCAAGCAAATCAAAGGGCAGACCAGACAAAAGAGCCAGCAGTTGCACAAGAGAGGCATTACCTGGCCTCCCTTCCTCACATTTTTTAAGGCCACAGCTGCCCCACCATTGCTCCCAGAGCACCGATCTGGTAGCTCGCTGCCCCAAAGAGGAGAACGCTTTGCTGATCTCTGCTGCTCCCTGGACCATTCTGCAAACCAATCCAATTCACTTATTGAAAAGAAAACCCACAAAGAAAGATGGAAAGAAGGTGGTGAAGGTGGCTGTGAGGGGAATAGCTGTCTCATGAGTTCAATCAATTGAATTTACTTGCTAAATTGAGTTGCTTTGTGCATGTAAGGAGGAGAGATTTACCCTTCTTGGTGGCAATTAGCTGTCTCTGCAATAACTCAATAACCACCAGCAACTAAATGGAAAACTACATCTGTCCTGAGAGGAAAAAATATATATATACATTGTGTTATGTTTCAGAGTTATTTCATCCATATGTTCCTGTCAAAAAAGGTGCCATGTGATACCCGGCAAGATCAGTCAAGTAGAAGCTTACGCTGAGAATCCCAACATGGAAAGTCAGCTCCTGCAGCAAAGCTTTAGGAACAGAACTAGCCTAACTAGCCTTGTTAAAGGAGAACATACAGAATAAAAAGTACAAGCACATTTTTTAAACAAGTTTTAAAAATATAAGATGGTTCACAAAAGAATAAATGTGAATTTACCTTTGGTTTTTTGTTCAGCAGCCTGAAAGAAGAAGAAAAAAAATCAATTACTTGTCAATATGTAAAGGGATATCTAGTAATTGTTGGCTTGCAGTCCTGACTTTTTGCAGAAAATGCTTATACAAATCAGGCACTAGATTCAATTAATGATCAGAAAATGTTAATTTAACTTTTTATAACAGGAACATAAGAGTGGCTACCCTTGTCTGACAACAGCCAAAAGTAGGTGCCTAGAAGTCAGCACAAAGCATGGTACAACAGCAGCCCCAAGCCCCCACCCAGCCTTCTGTCACCTGAGGCTCTGAGATGTCCTGAACCAAACAGGTCTATGACCTCTTACATACTCAAAAGAGTTCAGTTCTATGAATTTGTCCAGTATCCCTTATAAACTAATAACGTATATGGATTCAAAACATTAACTACAGCTTGTGAAGATCCCTATTTTTTAATGTTTCAAGTCTACCCACTTTTCTTTTTCTTTGATGATGTGTAATTTTTATAACGGAAAAGAGATCAATTCCTATCCACATCTTCAAGCTCACATAAGTTCAAAATTATTATTATTTTGTATGTACATGAAATTAAAGAGGCAAGAGAATGCAAACCACAGAAAATTGCAACGGAATCTGCAGCCACTTCAGTGCCAGTTTTAGCTGCCGCAGTTATCTGTGCTCTGACACTGACAAGGAGCATCCACACGACACAGCAACCCCCCAGCCGAGGATGGTGAGCAGCCTGTGGATTGCTAATGACCTGCCACAACTGCTTTGGCTGAGATTTTCTGACCACAGCCTCACTCATGGGGCTCCTCACTTGTGTCAGAATTATTTAAAGCAGCGGTTATAGCATGGTAACTGCATGTTACGAGTCGACGTGAATACATCAGTGAAAACAAAAGCAAACCTTTTTCTGAGCACCTTCCTTCTTTTTCTTTTCTTCCTGCTTTTTCTTTTTCTTTTCTTCCATCAAATGTTCCTCTTCTTGTGTTTCTTGTTCTTTCTCCCTGATAAAATAAAGGTTGGAGAGAGCTTTTCAGTAACACCAACTTCATCTCGGAAGGCAAACAATACCAATACTGATGCTGTCAGCTTTCTAATCCTCACGTCTAAGAAGGGCTGCCTCCAATGCTGGGAAGAAAGCATCACAAAAAAGCTGTTCCAAAACTGAAACGAGGGACAAATAAAATAGTAGGGAACACAAATTCAGAAATAACAGATTTTATTTGGAGCCTCTTTTCTCAATTACTTAAGAGTGCTCTTAATATATTCCATGGAAAAAAAACTTAAAATGGAAAAAAAAGAACCAGAAGAGCTAATTAATGCTGGCTTTCTACAGCTGTGATTCACAAAGTACCTTAAAGATTATGCATGAGTACATTACTTCCCAACTTTTTTTTTGATCAAATACTTCAGTTCCTCGTATGAATGAATTTTGTTCTCAAGGAGATAAAAGTTGTGAAATAAAATCCAGATGAATTTGAATCATTGTATTTTCTGTTTATCCTATAAATTCTAGCTAAACATTTGCATGAATATAAAACATGACTTTTGCACAGGCATCAGCCACTTGGATGCCCCAAACCAAGCAGGAAACACCCCTGAAGCCTCCCCCCCCTTTCTGTGCTCTTTGTCCATCACTGTACCAAATGGTTGTACCAAGGAACCTCCCCCAAGGTCCTTCCAAGCAAACACCAATGGGAAGTAAATGGATTATTTGCAATAACTATTTTATCTTCCTTGTCAGCTCTTCAGGGTCTGATCGTTTATCAGCCTCACAGATCCTCTGAAAGCACTCTGTTCCTGATGGGCTGAAACTGTCGCTATTATTATTGGATTAGATGCCTTCAAAGACATGATTTCATTTTCAGCTTTTTCAGCTGCCTGAAGTACTGGCTTTGGCCACTACAGATGCTCTAACACTTACAGAGATGCTGCACAGTGCTCCAAACAGCCCCAAGCAGCTTCCCTCCCTCCCCTGGCGTCACCCAAACAAACATTGCAGCAGCAACCCTGAGGTCTCACACACATCAGTGCCTTTCAGACACTGCAGCACTCAGAGCAATACAGGAACGACAGAGCTATGGCAGGAGACCGTGGCCTGGAAGGGCAGTGAGGTCAGGCACATCTGGAGGTCCAGTTGCACGTCTGGAGGCAGGGACCCCATGTGCCATCAGACAGACAGGCTTTACATATCCCAGCCACTTCCTGGCATGACCAGAACTTCATCCCCTGCACAACTGCCCAAGTTCATGCCCGTTCCAAAGGGCCATGTCCCAAGCACTGCTCAGTAAACCAGCACCTGAGGAACGTTTGCTTTTAGGAGCTGCAGATAGGCATCTGCATGACATTTAACATTGCATGTGAGATGGGTATTTAAAATTGCCGTTTTAAATGGAGTGTTCTAGGACTCTGCAAAAAGCAAAGACTTATGCTGACAACAGAAACCCAGATGGAACCATAACAGAGGTGACTTTTTGCTCCCCTTGGCTCAGTAGAAAACAAATCCCCTGGATTTCAGTGAGTACAAAGCAGCAGCACCCACTCCCTACACTTCCAGTGCTCCCTGCCCAAGTCCCACCGACTCTCCAAAGCCCCTGTGTCTCCACATGATGTGTCCCAAGCTGCCATGCTGTTACCTGGGGAAGCCCCAGCCTCTTTCTGTTAAGGTCAGAGGTTGCAGCCAGTCCCTGCTAAGCAGGAAACATTTTGGTCTCCTCTTGCTAGTACTTTAGCAACCCAACGATGCTATAGCAACTCCAGAAAACCACAATCACATTTAGATCCCTTTTAACAATCAGTGCAGTATTTAAAAAGACTAAAATAACTTAAAAACCCAGAAACCATGACTTTGCTTCATTTCAAGAACTTCATTTAAACTACAAAATTACATACATTTCCCAGCTTCCTCGTTAGGGTGCTTGGTTTTTCCCTCTCCAAGTGCCTTCGATGCTGCTGTCCCATTGCTCAAACCACACTCAGCAGCACCCTGCTGCCCCCAGGTCTCCCAGGCACTGCTGGGTGCCAGCCCTCCCAGTGCAGGCAGTGCACCCTATCAGAGGATTTTCTCAAGCAAAGAGCAGCAAACAGGTTGCTCCATTAAGAACACAATGTGTTTTATTACCGTATTATCACACCAATTACAACCGCAGAGGTGGAAGTGCCACTCCTAGCAGAAACCTGCTTTTTATTTCATTTCTGGGTTTAAAATAGCCTCGGATTAACTCGGAAAATGATACCATAATTTTTAATGGAGTTCAATTTTCAAAACTGATTTACATAATGACACTTCTGAATACATGTGCTTTAAATATGCTTAAAATAGGAATAAAGCTGTGAGTGGCCTCTCAGCCGGCAGCGCTCCGTCACTCGGAGGCAGGAATTAGTCAGCTAGGAGCAAAACAAAAGGAAAATAATAAAAACACTGCTATTTAAAGCTTGGTTACATTGACAAAAGCACGCGTTGTAGTTCTACTTCCTGAGCAACGATTTAATCCTTATTACAGGAAATATGCTAAAACATGAATACAAAGCTCAGGATTTAAACCAGAAGTGTCTGAGAATATATTTGTATGAGTTTGCCTTCTCCACATGTATAGATCTGAAGCATCAAAACCATGGAGGATTTTTATGAGCAAATCACAGTTTTACTTCAGCATCAGGTGCTGTTTTTAATTAATGAAAGGAGCTGACTCAATCTCAACCTGACTCGAGGATTTCTGCGCAGTGCTCAAGGTTGGGAGGCCCAACAGGAAAGGGAGATGGTCCAGGTCACAGCCAGCAGCTGGACAGAACTGCCCTGACTTTCTGTCAATGGCCATTAGGGAAAGCCCTCTTTCTCCCTTAAAAACAAAGTAACCCATCTAGGTTGATTTTATTTTTCAAGCTCAATGAAAACAGCTTTCTAGCTGCCATCAGCCATTGGATGGCGTTCACATCCGAAAGCTCGGCTGGCATTTTGCATTAGCACCTATGTGACATCGTAAGGGGATCTTGCAACAAGCCTTTTGGGAATATTCTTATGCAAACCTAAAGAAAAGCCAATGAGTGCCATTGCATGCAGGCTTACACCCAGGCAGCAGCTCAGCCCAGAGCTCGGCAATAGGCAGAGACAGCACAGACACAGCCCTGTCCATCCACGTGGCACAGCTCCCTACAGGGTCTGCGCAGCATGAACTGAAACAGAAACCAACTCTCTAGCAAGGTGCAGTTCAGATAGAACTGAAGAAAATGACTGTTTAGAAGGTTCTTTAAGATCTCATGGTTAGAAAGAAGTGGCTGAGACCATGAAGGCTCAGTGCAGCCTGAACAGTAGCAATGAAACGGGAAAAATAGACAAAAATGAAGAGCAGTGAGTAGTGAAAGGCAGGCTTCAATCAGTTCAGGACAGCTGAAAAATGCAGTCACAAAGGAAAAGAGGTGCTGTCTCTTGGAGTTTGCACAAATCCCAACGGGAAGGCAGGTACCCTGACCTGCAGGAGTGCTGGGAAGCATTGGCCCTGGTACTGTCAGCAGCCCCTGGTTTGGACGGGATAAACCACAACTCTACCTCTGCTCATTGTTTCCTCCACCCCCCCCAGCTCTGCCCAGCCCTACACCAGCTGTCTGGGGCTGATCCCAGGGGAAGGCAGAGCTGAGACCTCAGCCAGCACCGGGCTCTCCCCTTGGTACCAGGGCTCGGTCCTTAAATGAGAAGAGTCAGGCTGGTCCCTAACCACAAGCTCTCCAATCACCTCAAAAAAAGAAAGAAGTACGTAAAACTCGGTCAAATAAGTGAAAGTGAACATAAAACCAGCACAAAATGAGAAGGCCAATAGTCAATTAGCACTGTGCATATAAAAAGCATCCATAAAACAATCTATGTGCCTTGGGGATAAGGAAGAGGAACAATCTGCAGTGATGCTCCATGGCCCCGCAGCCTGGTGGCAGGCACTGCCACTGCCCAGCACTCCTGTCCATCAAACCTCCCCTGCTGCCTTCTGGCCCCAGCTCCTCAATTCCTGTCCCTAAAGGGCTGCTGAACGCAGCTCAACGTGGGAGTTGCTAGAAGTGCTCCTTCAGTGCCTTACCCCTGATTCTGGGGGACAGCCCAGCATCTGGAGAAGACTTCCACAGACCAGCAGAAAAAAGCAGAAGGTGAACAAAACATCTCACCACTGCTCCAAACAGGAAATGGGGCCAGCAAAGGTAAGAACAGCCTACAAAGTCCTCAGAGAAACCAGAGAGCTGTCCACTGGCTGGGCCTGATGTCATTCACCACACGATGACTGTGCCCAAGCCATTCCCAACCACCGCAGGGGCTCTGCAGAAGCTGTATGGCACCCCAGAAGATCAGCAAACAGCAAAAACTGTGCCTACAACTTAAAAAGGGAAGGGATGAAAACATCAACTAACAAGGGTTTGTGAAGAAAAGCTACATCAAATCAGCTTTGTTTTTCCCCTATGGCATAGCTACAGGCATTCTTAACAAGGAAAAAAAAAGATGCTACAGAAGTAATCTGTTGACTTTACAAGCAAAACAAAGCTTTGTTAATAAAAACACGGTTGCTTTACTCATTTTGTAAGAACAAGGTGGGGAAACAAGCTAAGTGACATTGCAGTGAGGTGCCTGTGGGGGAGCATGCTCAGCACTCCCCTTCCAACAAGGCTGAGTGCCTGCGATGCTGCTGCAGCGTGCCACATGCCCAGCTGCAGTCAATGTTTTTATTCATCACTTGGCTGCTGGAAAAATGTGTAAGTTTCCAGAGCACGTTGAGTCATGGGGCTGCAAAATGTTTAAGGATAGACAATTCAGAACAACTGGATGAACCTGAGATGCGGTTTTCTTCACGGTGCGGGTGACGGAGCACTGGAACAGGCTGCCCAGGGAGGTTGTGGAGTCTCCTTCCCTGGAGATATTCAAGACCCGCCTGGATGCCTACCTGTGCAACCTGCTATAGGGAACCTGCTCTGGCAGGGGGGTTGGACTCGATGATCTCTTGAGGTCCCTTCCAACCCCTGCAATTCTGTGATTCTGTGATTCTGTGAGATGTGGTAGGAAAAAAAGCAGAGTGCAATTCAGCGAGAGCGTAGGGTACCACGTTCAGCATCAACGCAGCACAGGGAACAACGGGGTCAACACTAGCTCCAGGGAAGGAAAAAAGTTTTCCTAGTAGATGTTAAACAAAAGACAAGGCAAGAATGGCCCAAATGGTCAGAAAAATCAGTAGCTGGTGTACTGTGTCCAGTTTTGAACTACATACTCAAGCAATTTAAATTGCAACAAAGGAGATTTGGGTTAGGAATAAAGACAAATCTCCCATACTGTAGCATTAGAAAGAAAATATAAACATCACGAGTCATATCAAGTCTGTGAACACATTTCAGGAGGAAAAGGAGAATATCTGAAGAAAGAAGACTTATTTTTACTGAGAAGTAACACTGATACAAGACCAAATGGACACAGAGACTATCAGACTGGAACAAGGACACCTCTACCTATGCAGCAAGTAAAATCCTGCAATATCCTCTTGCAGGAATTAATTGGGGAAGAGCCCTCAGCCAATACCACTGAGGACAAGATAAGTCTATGGATGTGGTTTGTGCACAGGTGTTACCATGCATCCTGAAACCAAACCTGTAACCTGAGGGTTTGGGTGCAGAATGGGTCCCCGCAGGGAGCCACAACTGCAGCCTGAGCAGTGTTGCTGTTTGACCTCAATTTATGATTTATTAATCCCATGCTCTGGGGCTTCTGACTGTCAAATTACAGACCCTGTCCTGCATTTGTCACTCCTCAATACACCATTTGACTTGACAGGATTTCTCCCTTCATCTGAAACAACAATATCACCCACTGCCCACTGCGGCCCTGGTACGTTTATTTTCCCAGCACCTGGCCAGCTGATCCTGACGCACACAAGACAAAACTCATCCCCCAGCAGGAACAGGGCTGTGACTCCTGGAGCCACCCAGAAATCCCACCAAAAATCCTGCACAAAAACAGACCACTAAGGCTGCCTTGATTTTTCCTTTTCCTGTATGATATGCTTTTTGCTCTAAGGCTTCTTTGTGCACATTTGGCTTTGGTTGCTTGCTGATGGATCTGTGCACAGGGCACTGGGGGGCAGCTCTGGGTCTGTGATGCTCTCCGGACCCCCCCAGCTGCCTGTGGGTGGGGGGATGACACCTCATCCCTACACACTCCCTTCTGGGCTGCCTTGAAATCACAGCCCACTTCACCCAGGTGGCAAAGACATGCCCAGACAACTTCATCCACTGCTGAAACCTGAGCAGGAGCAGCAGGACGCTGCCCTGTGAAGGCACACAGGGAACACTACAGGTTTAGTTCAGAACAGGATGCAAAAAGCACCACATTCAATTAAAACATTGATGGAAACTATGGGGAGACTACAGGTTGCCCAAGAGACTGGGTTAATAATCCTGCTCTTACAAGCTGTACAACACAAATTCCTTCATCAGGAGCAAGAAGGATGCTTGCCTCACGCAAGTCGCCCCGAGGCTGCATCCCCAGCGCTGGTGTTCCCAGCAGTGCCACGTGGATGGCTGGGCAGAGAGCATTCCACCCTGACAGCACCTCGAGGACACTGCCAAGTGCTGTTAGTGCAGGACTCAGGCTCGCTGCAGCTTCCAGCTCACCCAGCATTAGCTTTAGGTGACCCTGCTTCCTATACACATAAAATAAGCAACCACTGAAGCAAATTAAATTAGAATAAGAATAAAGCAGACTCAACAGCAACCACCATTCTGTTAAAGATTCAAACCAAACCAACCAACCTCACACAGCTACTCGGGCCTACTTCAGCCTCTCCAAGCTGATTCCCAGTCACGGGAAGCATGGGGGGAGATCTCAGCCAAAGGCTTCACAGAGCAGAACACAGAGCAAACACGACCAGGCCAGGTGCCTGAGCACTGCTCCAGCCCCAGTGCACAGCTGTGGGGTTTGGGGTTCTGTTTCTCACCTACAGGTTTTCTTTTGTTCACTTTCTCCAGGACTGTTATCAGAGTACTAACAAGAATGCTTCAAAAGGTGTGATGGGTCGTCATTACGAACGAGCAGCCCAACATGAGCAGCTCTGCACAGCAAAACCACGGCTGCAGAGCCCACCACAGCCACACATCCAACCAGAACCACGAAGGCCCACGTTACACTGACCACCCAAAGCAGGCTGCAAGCAGCCAAAAACATGCTGTGAACACCTCCCATCCTCCAGCAAACAAGACCGACTCCTTTCTTGGGGAATTAAGCTCCAGACCGAGCAGTGAGGAGCAGCAGACCTGGCCTGCCAGCTCTGCCCCCTGCCCAGGCCCCGTATGTGCCAGCAGATGACACAGCACAGAGGCCAGAGCTCTTCCCCAGTCTTCCTGGGACACGACACAGAGCAGAACAGCTCTGCAGCCCAGCAGCTGTGCAGTATGTGTTTGCCTTTCCAGGTACATCTGCTAGTTTGGCTTCTGCCAGCAGCGCAGCAGTGCTGCCCCAGCTGCGAGGCAGGGCCCGAAGCACAGAGCAGCGCTGCTGCCAGGGCTGCACGCGGGGCCTCGGCTGAGGAGGGACCAGGAAACGGCAGCAGGAGCAGCAGCTCCGCAGGATGCTCTGCCCCTGGGCTCCCTGTGTGTGCTGACCTCTCCCAGAGCCGGGCTGCATGACATCGTGTCACCGGGCCCCAGCAGCAGGGTCAGGGGACAGCCAGGAAGAGCACAGCTTCATGCAGGATTCCTTCACATAAACACAGTTAAAAAAAAATGATGGGTAACTTTGCATAGCTACCAAGATGCATCATTTTGCCTGTAGGGTTTCCTGTACCCCGAGTCCTCCTCTCCCCCTTCCCATCACAGCCCAGGGCCAGCTCTCAGCTGTTGACCATCCCACCCCACAGCCTGTCTGTGACCTCCGGAGGCCCCTACCCCTCCTGTGACATGACACAGGCAGCAGCAGGAGCCTGCAGCTGGCAGTCCTTGGGAGATGGCATCCCACACCTCTGCCATCCCACCGAGGGGACAGCTGGGGCTGGGAGGAGGGGTGGGACAAAGCTGCCGGGTGGGCAGCACGGGACCTCAAAATCAGGATAAAATAAATAAGGATGCCATCCCTCACGCCGCAGAGCTCCAAACAGTACTCCACAGCCCAGGTACCGCCAGCACCAGATGAGATGAAAAAAGGAAAACAGATGTCAACAGAACCCCTTCCTGCAGAAGCCAGGAGGGAGCAACCTGAAAGGGAATGTGAAGACAGAGCCACACGTCCTCGCAACATGTTTATTCCTTTAAAAGATTTTAGCATACACAAGCCCTTAATTTCCTCCTCCTGCATTTTTAAACTTCTTGGGAGAGCTCATTGAACATTCAAGTTGTTGTCTTCGGGTTCTCCAAATACCGTTCTATTTAAAGGCGCTGAATAGGGAATTCAATTTATCAAATGAATGAAAGGAGAATTCTTAGCAGGAACCCTGGTGAGCTAATCAAGAGTCACAATGAAATGTCAGGGGTCCTGGAATTCTCCACAGGAGGTTAACGCCAGATCTGATCTGAGGAAAGGAAGACAAAACACACTACAGACACACACTGCACTCAGAAACTGCGCACTGCAAACGCATGGAAGTTTAAACAAATGAAAAAAATTACTTGGTTTGTGCTCTTTTTAATACATGCCTGGTGTTTAACTAGGGAAATCAAAACATTGCCCTCCATGACTATTTTGCTCAACTTCATACACTTTGAATGCATTGAGTTTCTGTTCCACCGCATCATCAGCTGCAGCACTTGGGGAACTGCTCCAGCACTGCAGCCTGAGTTAGAAGAAACCCTTAGGGTACTGCCTGCCTAGCCCTAGGCTGGAAACGAACCAGAGAACTCGGAACAAGGCTTACCCCAGTGTCCACCCTTATCAAGTTCCTAAGTTCTCTGCTCCTCCACTTACATATTAGAAGTGTCTGGACACCAACTCCTGCCAATAATAGATTTGGCAAGTACGTAACAGCTGGACTGAGCACTGTTATTTCGTGCTGGAGTATCAGATCCACCAGCAGAAGGGGCTGTCACCCATGGTTCAACCTGAAACGGATCGGTGAGATGGGGAAAGGAAACGGCCGTAAGCGATCTTCCAGGACAGGAACACCAGCTGCAGTGCACTGCACCTGGAAATCAATTCATGGTGGATCACGATTTATTTCGTGCCTTCAGTCAGTCCATGAAATAACGCCCAGGGGAGCAAATAGTCTCAGAAATATGTAGGTTGTTCCGAAAGTAATGCCTCCTATTTCCACAGAAACTGTAACAGGTACCAAGAGCACAACAACACTGCTTGACAGAGCAAATTCTCAGCTACAAAACGCTATTTTTCAATACAGTCACCACCATTAGCTATGCCCTTTTGCCAGCAATGAACAAGAGCCTGCATGCCCCACTCGTACGTATCTGCACGGCTGTGGCTTGTCCTTCATGTCACTGTCACCACTGCTGCAACACACCACCACCCCCACCGTGCTCACACCCACTGTTTGCTCTCCAGCAGCATTCAGCAGGCGTCCATCCATGTCAATGGGTGCCATTTTTTCCCCACGCAGAGGAATTCAGTTCCACACCATGGCTTCATCTGCCACTTCCACAGCAGATGCCACTGTGTCAGAGTGTCCCTCAGCTGCTGTCTGTCCCACGACAACAAAACATAGCAAAATATTGGGGGGGAAGGTGCAGCCTCAACCACCATACCACCACCATCCACCTCCGACATCAACAGCCAACAAAATAAAACAGGAGGCATTACTTTTGGATCAGCCCTTATATATCCAAAGTAAATACGTTCTCTGATCAGCAGATGCAGACAGGATCCCAGCAGGATCAGCTCCTGCTCGTCTGGATGCTGGCAGAGAGCAGACCTCCCCCTGCTCGGGCCCTGACCACCCCCCGGGCAGCCCAGCCCGACAGCCCCCACGGCCCTTCCTTGCCTTCCAAAGTGTGGGGTTTGTTGGCAGCACAAGCTTGTGACAAACATTTTATCTTCACATATGCAATAGAAAAAAAGAGGATCTTATTAAGCAAATTGCAATGCAATGGCAATTTATCCATTCCATAACACAGCCACTGCTTTATTCACACGTTATGCTTTGCGTAGCAGCACAGCAAGAAGAGTAACGTGCTCCTGGTGCCCAGTGAGACAAAACCTGGATTGCTGTTTTCAAAAGGGAAGGACTTCAAAAAGCTTGATCAGAAGAACAACTACTGCAGCAATGATGCGTGTTACACGTTCCCTAAGCCCCGCCGAGCCCCACAGAACAGCCTTCACCCCGTTATTCACACAGAGCTGCCCCAACAGCAGCAATTCTACCGATGGGACAGAGCCAATTCCACCTCACCTGGATCAGCCACCCACATTGTGACCATCATACTCCAAAACATCAACCACCATTTACACAGCCACTGCCAGGTTCTTCTCCTCCCGTACCAGGACACGCTATAGTTTTCTATATTCATTTATTTTTACACGGCTTAGAAAGAAGAGCCCCTTCATAGCACCCATCAGCTAACACGACAACGAAACCAAACAGTTCCATAAGCAGGAAAACAAAGAGGTGCACTACGAACAGGTGTGAGTAGCACCCCTGTGCCAGCAGGCTGTTTGTAACTTACAGCAGGTTCCTGCAGCACCGCAAACCACAGATGAGGCAGAACACAGTGCCTCAGAGAAGGCAGATGGGATTTACAGAGAGGTGGCACCTTTTGTTCTGTAGCCAGGGAGGAAGAGAGGCTGTGGGTGAAACATTTCAAAGCTGAAAATGGGGCAAAATTCAAACTACACATTTTGGAAGCAATTTTGCCAGGTTAAGTAAGCTTGTAACTGATTAAAATCGCTGAGAGGAAAGTTGAGACCTGAGGTGGAGAGCAGGATGTCAGCTGAGGGATGAGAAGAAACCCTGCAGCCTGGCTCTGGCAGGATGCTGTGCTGCATCTACATGCACCCCAGTGGGCTGCACCTGCAGGGCTAGAAAGCTTTCCAACTTCACATTGGCAGGAAACATCTACAGTAAGAGCCAGCTGCAAGGTTACTCTTCTGAAAGTACTTTGAGCTCCACCAAAAACACTACAACCCCAAAGACCTCTGGTTTTCTGTCATTGGCACTGGAAGAAAACACAGCAAAATGGCAGCCAGCACCTGCACAGAATTTCTCAGCACCACTGAACCATTTCCTGTTCCTGGAATGGTTCCTGTCCAAGCACTGGACTAATACTCTCCTGTTTACCAACAACCAGCTTCTGCTTAAAAACGTCACCACCATCAGCACCTGCAATTAGCATCAGCCATAAAAACGTTTGGGGATGCTGAGGGAGGAAGAGCCCCAGAGCCTGGCCAGACTCCACGGGACGTGCCATCGGGCTGGGCTTAAAATAGAGCCGGCAGCGTGAGCCCAGGATCGATACGCACAGGCTGACCGTGCACAGCAGTATCCAGGCCATGCCAGCACTATATATAGCCCCAGACACAAAAAGCTCTCCTGCTTCTCCTTTCCTTTTGCAAGGCAGCCCTGCAACAGCAGCACCGGTGAGAAAAGCTTCCAGCAGAAGGCACCCAGACAGAATGCAGGGAGGGGAAAAGGAACAGGAGGGAACCAGCACAGCTCAGGAGCAGCAGACGTGCCATTCAGGGAGGCTTTTCTTGACCAAGACCACAACAAAGGCACTCACCACGATGCCCCTGGAAAGTCATGGTGGGAAGAGGCACGCAGACCCCATTTCAGCAGCTGGGGAAGACCCATGCCCACAGCAGGATGCCTGGGGCACGCAGCCCTTCACAGCCCTGGGTGGTTTTTCCCCTTGGGGTGAGGGTTCTCTTTTCCTAAGTGAGCCCGTAGCTGCACGATAACTATTTTGAGACCTACAAACAGATTTTTCTCTGGGGCTTAATTACCACAAAGGGATGTCAATCGACTTGACAAGTCAATTTTTCTCCCAAATAAAAAGTCTCTAGCAACTCAGTGCTTACTGCTAAAAAAAGCAAGCAAACACACACAGCTATAGGATAAACATAGTTGATTTTAATACAAGGCAAAAAGCAACTGTTAACATTTCTCCTAAGTGAGCTCCCAAAACGAAACATCCCGACTGAAATCTGCGCACACGTGAACCTCGTTCCCAGTTTTCAAACGGACGCACATCTCCAAACCTGGAGAAGGCAAACTGCAGAGCTGCTCCTCACAAATGCCTTCCACCTCCGCAGCCCTCCCAGGCAAGCCACAAAGCTGTGTGCACAGCGAGGCCATCTGGGCACCCAGCCACAAAGCACCGCTGCTGCAGCACCGATAACCGCTCGCGCTCCCAACCAGCCCTGGCTGCAAACCCACAGGGAAGGCATCCAGAACGCAGCCCTCCCCGCTGCCAAAGCTGCTCCTGTTTTATGGGCTTGAACTGCAAATACAGGTGGGACTTCAACCTTGAGGAAAAAAAAAATATATCAGTGCTGATTCACGTGCAGGGCTCAGAGCAAAACCAGCTCGGATGGGGACGCTCAGAGCCTGGTGCTCTGTCTGCAGGGCTTAACAACAGCGAGTTATCTCCCAGATGTCCTCAATGAAATCCAGTGCCCCTCCGTGAAGGCAGGGATGTCACGTTTTAGGAAGAAACAAAAGAATCAGCAGTGTGCTGTGCAGTGCTGCTGCACTCCGGGCAGACGATACGGCCTTTGATGGCAGCTTAAAGAGCTCTCCAGCCCTTCTGAGCAAGGGAAGTCAGTCTGTCACTGCGATCAAATTTAGACATCTTTATCTTGCGCAGGAGATGTTAAAACACATTAGTGCCCAAGCAGGAAACTGCACAAAGGAAGTTTCACAAAATGCAGTTAGAACCGTCTACTGGAATCCAAGTGAAGTTCATTGTGATCCAGTAGTGATAAAATAAGCAAAAGTGTATCCGCATCCAGCGATTAAGATGTAAAACTAAGCTGTGCCTTTGGCAGGCAACTTTCATAAACAGCTCCGATTCCTAAAGCAAGACCAAGCAGTGCTTTGATTGCTCTGCTTCCACACATTCACAATCCCCATCTTTCTCTCTCCCATCAGCATTTACCAGCGGAGAGACTACAAAGCACATACATCATTTAATAATGCAATTTACTGCCGCTTCCGGATCATCTCCCCATTCAATAAAGTATACTTCTCCTCTCAAGGCTATTCGCTGTGGCTGATATCTTCATAATCCAGCTGAAAACCTCCAGCCATTATCACCAGAAGGCATCAGCTGATCCTAAATTGGCCAGACTGCAGCGTCACAGGCACTGGAGAGGTTTCCTTATCGTTCATCTTTAATACCCAGGGACCGACAGGCTCCTACCTGCAGCTTCCAGGCCAAAGGGAAACCTTCTAATGGCATTACCATTATCTTGTAATCTGAATTTTAAACAATTAAAACAATAGTGCTTTTGTGTTGCACATCTCTACTGCAACCAAAGACAATGAATTTTGCATCAGTTATGTTTGAACCCCTCTATAAAGCACTGATTTTCCTTAAAACAAGCAATGTGTGTTCTGCACTGATGCTGCTGCACCTTCAAACTGCAGCAGCACGGCAGCGTGCACTGGGAGACAAGCAACAGACACTGATTATTCTGTTTACTTATAAAATGGCCAAACCTTTCCTTTTTAAGATCTGCAGCTCTCCTAGTCAGGGCTATCTAGCAATTCTTTCCAAATGAAAGCCTCTTTTTACTGAAGCAGAGGATGGCTCCACCCCTGACCTCCTCCTTCAGCTTGTTTTGGAAAGGGGCCAGATGACAGCATTTGGAAAAGCGCTTGTTTATCTCAGCGAGGCCAGCTGCTGGGAGGAAAGACATGGAAGTTAACATGTTACCGTTCCCACACACACCAGCCTCGGTTAAATCTTCGCAGCTAAAACTGAAAGTAAACCCTTCTGCAGGGTTTTAACAACAAACCCGGCTCTGAAGAGAGGTGCTCCCCTCACATCTGAACGGAGGGTGGGATGGCAGGGACCCCGAGCTGCCAGCAGGCAGCAAATCCCTGACTGGTGAACGTTTCCTGATCCTTCTGAATGAAGCGAGCAAAAAATAAATAAGAGAGTTCACTTCAGACTGATTTACTCTATACACTTTCTGTATGGTTAACACCAAGCAACAGTTGGAGATACAGAAAGGTTATGTCCTCTGCTTGATGACCCCTTTGCCCTCCCCGTGTCTCCTCGCCGCTGCAGCTCAGGACGGAGCTCGGAGTGCTGCACGCAGTGCCCTCGGGTCAGGGGCACTCCTGTGCCCGATGATGCTGTG
This sequence comes from Penelope pileata, assembly GCA_013396635.1. Taxonomy (NCBI): domain Eukaryota; kingdom Metazoa; phylum Chordata; class Aves; order Galliformes; family Cracidae; genus Penelope; species Penelope pileata. The sequence goes on along the minus strand of WBMW01002723.1, from coordinate 248,510 downwards.
TTTGTGCTCAGGAAGCAAGCCCTAACAAGCTTCAGGTCAAAAAGGATGGAAGCACCTTTCTTCTTTTAACCGTAAGCAAAAGAATATAAAGTAATCAAAAGTGTAACTTCTTATTTTAACAGGAAAGAGTAACTGTAGGGGGAGAAAAACCAAGACTGCAGCCAGGGAGGCGGACTGCACGCACCGCTACCGGGGGAGCAGCGCTCAGCCCCCGATGCACACCTGTGTGCCAGCGCAGGCATCCGCACGCACGGATAACAGCAGCGTCCATCACCCCCATCGCTCGATGCCGCCGCCTCCGAGCCGCCCTGCCCCGATGTCCCACGCCAGGAACAAAGCGCTCAGCCGCGCCACCCCCGCGGCCTCTCCGGCCCAGCGCTGCCCGCGGCCCCGTCCCGAGCCCCCACCGCGGGGCCGCAGCGGGAGGCGCTGTGCGGGGGTGACGTCATGGGAGCGCTGCGGGGCCGGAGCGCGGCCGCACGGCGGTTTTAGCCGAGCGCGAAGATGACTAGCGGGATGTTTAACGTGAAATGAGGAAAACCATGGACCTGCGCGGCCGCGTAGCGCGGCGGGTCCCGTAAGCGGGGCTGCAGCGCGCTGAGATCAGCCTTTAGCACAAACCGCACGACCACCACGGAGCGAGGCGGAGCCGGGACTCGAACCAGCGGCCCCAGAGCCGCGCACGGCCGCAGCCCCTCAGTGCCGCCAACGGTCTCCCCCGAGCGGGAAAAGGCGCGGAACGGCGCGGACCGAGCGCGCTGAGCCGGGGGCCCCGCGCGGCCCCCCCGTACCTTTCAGCCTCGCCGTGATGGGGCTCTTTGGCAGCTTTCGGTTCGGCCTCGCTGTGAGGAGAGCGGCGCGGGGGTCGTCTGCCGGGCGGGGGTCCTTCCGGCGCCTTCCTTCCTTATCGTAACGCTTTTTGCGGTTTTTCGTTGTTTTTTTTTTTGTTTTTGTTTTATTTTTTTTCCCCTCCAAGGGTACCCGTAATTTCACGAATTCTGAAAACGAAAAAAAAAAAAAAAATCTCACAACGGCCCAAGGGAAAAAAAAAAATAAAAATTAAGAAATTAAGTTTTTTTTTTGTTTTTTTTTTTTCCTTTCTGTTGTCGGCGTCCTTTACGCTCCCCTCAAAAAATAAAAA
>WBMW01002723.1:226758-245532 GCA_013396635.1 Penelope pileata | reverse complement strand
CCCCGTGCCAACGGGCATCAGTGCATCTGTAACCCTCCCGTTGTGCAAACAGGAGTTGCCATCTTCCCATCTCCCCCTCCCCTTGCAGACAGGCAGTGGTGCATTTGCACAAACCCATCGTGCTGTTGGGCGCTGGTGCATTCGCAGCCACCCCCGTGCAAACGAACAACGGTGCACTGAGAAACCCCTCCCTGCAAATGAGCGTCGGTGCATTCCTATATCTCCTCCACCCTCCCTCCCCCTCCCCCCCAAAAAATAATAATGCAAAAAAAGCACCAGGAGCGGTGCACGTGGATGCACACGGATGTGCAGCTATGTTACATGGATGTATATGCATATGCAGCCCCCAGGGGTGGGTCACAGCACCCCGGGAGCGCTGCGTGCCCCCTGGCAGCCCCGGGAGCTGCTCGCAGAGGAGTTGTGGTCTGTTGCCAAAGTGCCACTGGGAGTAGTGCAATGCAGAACTGAGTCCTTTTTGCTGAAATTGCACCTGGCTCCTCCAGCAGTCCCTGTCCGGTTCCCTGTGTGCGGTGTCGGGCACTGGGCCCCCCCCGGGGCTGTCCCTCGGCCGCTGGAGGGAGCCCACATGGTGCCAGCGCAGCACGGAGCTGCAGCCCAGGGCCGACACAGCAAAACACAAAATGCAAAACGTGGCAGAGATCGGAGGGGAAAAAGTCGCATTTTGCTTCGTCAGCACAAAATAAGGGACGAGGTGAAAAAAGGGGAAGAATGGTGGAGAGCCAGAATTTGTGCCCTGCTTCCAGTGCCAGCCCAGTGCCGTGCACAGCAGCTGTAGTGGCAGCCCTGCACGAGGAATGCCCTCGTGCTGCTGGGATCACACAGCCCCAGCACAGCTGCAGGACCCAGCATGGCTGCAGGACCCTGCACTGCTGCAGGACCCAGCATGGCTGCAGGACCCATCATGGCTACAGGACTCAGTACAGCTGCAGGACCCAGCATGGCAGCAAGACCCAGCACAGCTGCAGGACCCTGCACTACTGCAGGACCCAGCATGGCTGCAAGACCCAGCACGGCTGCAGGACCCAGCACAGCTGCAGGACCCAGCACGGCTGCAAGACCCAGCACAGCTGCAGGACCCAGCACAGCTCCCTCTCATGCTGCTCAGTTCAGGGCAGCACCCGTGGGCTCCTTGCACAGAAGCAGTGGTCTGGGGCCAAGCAAAGAGGAGCGACATTCACTGTGTACCCAGGGGCTGCCCCAGCCCCCAAACCCCGCTTAGTGACAGAGGAAAGTTCCTGGTGGGATTGGGCCCCAAACTGTGGATGTGCACATGTCTGTAACTCAGAGCACCACAATGACATGCTGATGTTTCCCAGCGCAGTGGCTCTGCACAGTGATGCCAAGTGCCTGGAGGCCCCAAAATGTCAAAGCAAAGAAACCTGAGAGCAATCTGTGTACTGACAGGTCCTCAGGGTCCTGGCAGCATCACCCTCTGAAGCATGGCACAACCCCACCACGCAGACACAGAGTGCCCATTGTTCTCTGCACAGCCGAGCTCCAGCACACGGTGATGGGGAAAAATTCCCCATTGTAACGCAATTATTCCTTTCTACCTGAGCTCTTTGCTGTTAGACACAGAGCTCCATGCTATAGAAATCTGATTTTTTTTCTGCTTTGCTCTCCCTGCCCCATTTTGCCCCGTTTTTGCTGTCTGGGCACGTTTGCAGCCCTGGGGCTGCGGTGCCCACTGGAGCTGTGCCCCAGGCTCAGCCTGGCACAGCTGCTGCTCACTGGCACCGGGGTGCACCAGCCTGAGCCCAGGAACCCCGAAATAAAGGGTACCTGGCAGACTGAGCAAAAATCCCATGGATTTTCGATACCCATTTTTCACAAGGTTTGCATGGCATAAGCAGTTGACTTTGCCAAACACTCCAGATTTCTGTCTTTTTGTATTTAAATTGTTCATGTTCATCTTGCAGTTGGTCTGTGTATCTGGGGGTAAGAGATAAGTGGGTGCTTAGGAGCGGGCACCTACGTTCTGTATATGTACAGATGTGTACACACGTATATGTACCTGCACAGGTACACATGCAGGTACGTATATCTGTACCTGAAGGCACCTATGCACACTTACCAGGAGCTGGACTCAGTGATCCCAGTGGGACCCTTCCAACTCTGTGTTCCGTAATTCCATCATTCTGTAGTTCCGTAACTCCATAATTCCGTAACTCCAGAATTCTGTAATTCCAGAATTCTAACATTCCATAATTCCTCCCTGGGTTTGTGCCTCTGGACAGCTCTGGGCAGCTGCTGCCTCCCCCAGCTCTCAGGGGTCCCTTTTTGTCACAGGTCGGCAGGGGCAGAGGTGGTGCAGTGCGGAGGGGCCGTGTGATGCACGCAGAGAAATCCCTGCGCCAACACCATGCACACCTCCNGCGGTGCACGTGGATGCACACGGATGTGCAGCTATGTTACATGGATGTATATGCATATGCAGCCCCCAGGGGTGGGTCACAGCACCCCGGGAGCGCTGCGTGCCCCCTGGCAGCCCCGGGAGCTGCTCGCAGAGGAGTTGTGGTCTGTTGCCAAAGTGCCACTGGGAGTAGTGCAATGCAGAACTGAGTCCTTTTTGCTGAAATTGCACCTGGCTCCTCCAGCAGTCCCTGTCCGGTTCCCTGTGTGCGGTGTCGGGCACTGGGCCCCCCCCGGGGCTGTCCCTCGGCCGCTGGAGGGAGCCCACATGGTGCCAGCGCAGCACGGAGCTGCAGCCCAGGGCCGACACAGCAAAACACAAAATGCAAAACGTGGCAGAGATCGGAGGGGAAAAAGTCGCATTTTGCTTCGTCAGCACAAAATAAGGGACGAGGTGAAAAAAGGGGAAGAATGGTGGAGAGCCAGAATTTGTGCCCTGCTTCCAGTGCCAGCCCAGTGCCGTGCACAGCAGCTGTAGTGGCAGCCCTGCACGAGGAATGCCCTCGTGCTGCTGGGATCACACAGCCCCAGCACAGCTGCAGGACCCAGCATGGCTGCAGGCCCCTGCACTGCTGCAGGACCCAGCATGGCTGCAGGACCCATCATGGCTACAGGACTCAGTACAGCTGCAGGACCCAGCATGGCAGCAAGACCCAGCACAGCTGCAGGACCCTGCACTACTGCAGGACCCAGCATGGCTGCAAGACCCAGCACGGCTGCAGGACCCAGCACAGCTGCAGGACCCAGCACGGCTGCAAGACCCAGCACAGCTGCAGGACCCAGCACAGCTCCCTCTCATGCTGCTCAGTTCAGGGCAGCACCCGTGGGCTCCTTGCACAGAAGCAGTGGTCTGGGGCCAAGCAAAGAGGAGCGACATTCACTGTGTACCCAGGGGCTGCCCCAGCCCCCAAACCCCGCTTAGTGACAGAGGAAAGTTCCTGGTGGGATTGGGCCCCAAACTGTGGATGTGCACATGTCTGTAACTCAGAGCACCACAATGACATGCTGATGTTTCCCAGTGCAGTGGCTCTGCACAGTGATGCCAAGTGCCTGGAGACCCCAAAATGTCAAAGCAAAGAAACCTGAGAGCAATCTGTGTACTGACAGGTCCTCAGGGTCCTGGCAGCATCACCCTCTGAAGCATGGCACAACCCCACCACGCAGACACAGAGTGCCCATTGTTCTCTGCACAGCCGAGCTCCAGCACACGGTGATGGGGAAAAATTCCCCATTGTAACGCAATTATTCCTTTCTACCTGAGCTCTTTGCTGTTAGACACAGAGCTCCATGCTATAGAAATCTGATTTTTTTTCTGCTTTGCTCTCCCTGCCCCATTTTGCCCCGTTTTTGCTGTCTGGGCACGTTTGCAGCCCTGGGGCTGCGGTGCCCACTGGAGCTGTGCCCCAGGCTCAGCCTGGCACAGCTGCTGCTCACTGGCACCGGGGTGCACCAGCCTGAGCCCAGGAACCCCGAAATAAAGGGTACCTGGCAGACTGAGCAAAAATCCCATGGATTTTCGATACCCATTTTTCACAAGGTTTGCATGGCATAAGCAGTTGACTTTGCCAAACACTCCAGATTTCTGTCTTTTTGTATTTAAATTGTTCATGTTCATCTTGCAGTTGGTCTGTGTATCTGGGGGTAAGAGATAAGTGGGTGCTTAGGAGCGGGCACCTACGTTCTGTATATGTACAGATGTGTACACACGTATATGTACCTGCACAGGTACACATGCAGGTACGTATATCTGTACCTGAAGGCACCTATGCACACTTACCAGGAGCTGGACTCAGTGATCCCAGTGGGACCCTTCCAACTCTGTGTTCCGTAATTCCATCATTCTGTAGTTCCGTAACTCCATAATTCCGTAACTCCAGAATTCTGTAATTCCAGAATTCTAACATTCCATAATTCCTCCCTGGGTTTGTGCCTCTGGACAGCTCTGGGCAGCTGCTGCCTCCCCCAGCTCTCAGGGGTCCCTTTTTGTCACAGGTCGGCAGGGGCAGAGGTGGTGCAGTGCGGAGGGGCCGTGTGATGCACGCAGAGAAATCCCTGCGCCAACACCATGCACACCTCCATCCACTGGCACTGAGTGCACACGCAGTTCCCAGCCTAACGCCGTGCTCCAGGGATGAACAGAGGCTGCAGTGGAGCCAGGACCCCCCCGCTGCCCCTGGGTCCCACTGCTGTACCATGACCCATCGCCTCCAGCAGTGCCCGGCGCACGTAACAGCTGGATTCCATTCCCTCCCAACCAGAGAGACTCCAACCTGCATCTCCCATGGGGGAGATGTAGCATGATGCTGAACAGCAGCCTGGGAAGGGGGAGGAACAAGGTAGTTCTTATCCTCGCTCTCGGAGCAGAGCTGTTGTATAAACAAGAACATGAATGTCCCGAGGCCAGAACGCGAGGAGAGGCGCGTGGCTCGGTCCCCTCCTCGCCACCGCGCTCAGCAGCTGTGATAACACGTTCTGCTTGTTACCCATGGCTGTTTGACATTAAATACATGGTGTGCCCTGAGCAGGGGGGGGCAGAGCCCAGGACCCGGCCCTATGGCTCTGGAGCAGCGGTTTGGAGGCTGTGACACGTGGCTGTGGTACCCGGGGCTGTGGGCTGTGCACAGTGCATGCATCCCATCGAGCTCCTGGCAGCGAAAGGGTTTCCAAGCATAGGTTTGTCTTGCTCAGGTTTCTGCCTTTGTGGTCATCATTTATTGGCAAAGAAAGGAAAACATTAATGCAGTGTTTCTCCCTAGAAGCCCAGGAGTACCTCGGGGCATCCTTGAGGCTGCTGGGCTCTGCCTTCATCCCACTTGCAAGCCCCTCCCCTGGCTGAAGCAGAGCAGAGCAGGAGGCAGCCACCAAAGGTTGGGTTGCAGCGGGCACAGCCTGGCCGTTCTGGCATGGGTTGCTCCAGCAGCTGCAGCAGGATGAAAACGCAAAGGAGAAAAATACATCTGAAACACATGCTGGGGAGGGGGTGTCACCCAGCACCCCACAGCAGGTAAGGACGTGCAAGAAACACAAATGCTCGCTGTCCTCTTGCTGCCTCCCAGTGCCTGTGGGCAGCCAGATGCCCTTTCCTTAGGACAAACACCACTTTGCAATGGGGTTTTGCGCAGGACCCCATAAACAGCCCAGCTGACCTCAGGAGGCAGCAACGAAACAGCCCACGTATCCAGCCTCAGTACCCTGCTCCTCTGCTAGGGGATCTCTTTACCCCATGCTGCAGGTGCTGCAAGATGGCAAAATGGCAATGCAACTCAATCAATCGTCTGAGTTGGCAGGGACCTTTAAGGCCACCTGGTCCCTCTCCCTGCAGTGTACAGGGACACCCACAGCTCCATCAGGATGCTCAGAGCCCCCTCAGCCTGACCTGAGTGTCTGCAGTGATGGGGCACCCCCACCTCTGGGCACTGTGCAGTGCGGCACCACCCTGAGAGTAAAAAACTTCTTCCTCACATCCAGCCTAAATCTCCCCTTTTTTACTTTGAAACCATTTCCCTGCTCCTATCCCCACAGACCCTGCTGAAGAGTCTGTCCCCTTTTTTCTGTCTGTCCCCTCTTTATAGCATCATAGAACCCTTGGAGATGGAAGGGGCCGTTGAAGGGCATCATAGGAATGCATTGAGCTCTCCAACAACTCTGCATTTTCAGCTGATCATAACACCCACTTCTTCCTTTCTTTGATGAAACTGGGGGCAGCGTTTGCCTTGGTTGCAGAGAACGTTCTGCAGGGGGTGATACCACTATGATGTCCATTTATTGCATTTCTTGGGATCTCCAGGTGAAAATACTCTGCTGTCAGGATGAATTTGCTGAATGGGCTTGCAGCCATCTGTATTTTGGGTAGGATTGCACCGGGGGCAACTTCGACATTCCTGATGTCATCTGTCCCTGGGGAGTTATCCCAGCTGCTCCTCAGAGCCCATCACCGCTCCCTGCCCTGCTCACAGTATTGCCAGGATTGCAAAAGATTTATCGACACCCACCCACCATCCCTAAAGTTTTATGGCAATATAGATCCATTAGAAATCCATTTTACAGAGGTATTAAAATAATGAAGGTGAGAATTAAGAGAGCAGCACACTCCCTTGAAAACCTGCTGATCATAATATACTGCTTTAAGGGAAGTTATCGCGCAGTCCCCTTAAAGAAAGTTGTCAATTAGTCACTGCATCCGACATTGGAGAATTGTTCCCTGAAGAGGATTTTAGGAGGAAGGCCATTGCCTAAGTGATGGATTTGTCACTGGGGGTGGCATGGCTCCGTGGGTACGCTGGCATGGAGAGCAGCCCAGGAGCATCTGGGATTGGGATGGGGATTGAGTTTGGGTTGGGATTGGGGTTGAGGTTGAGGTTGGGGTCAGGGTTGGGATTGGGGTTGGGGTTGAGGTTGGGGTTAGGGTTGGGATTGGGGTTGAGATTGGAGTTGGGGTTGGGGTTGAGATTGGGGTTAGGGTTTGGATTGGGATTGGAATTGGGGATGGAGTTGAGATTGGAGTTGGGATGGCTCCTTGCCCCGCATGGGCACAGAAAGGTTGGCAATGTTTTTCCAATTTGGGAAAAGCCCAATATTTCAGTGAAATTGGGATAAACCTGCTTTGTTTTGACCCCCAAATGCATTTCTCAGTGTGGCACTGGAGGACGTATGGCTGTGGGCACCCGCTTGGCTCCGGGGAGCACAGCACGGCCCCGACAAATCGCCAGGCTCTCTGGAGAGCAACCATGGCAAACAAAAATATTTGTGTTTACTGCGGGGATTTGTCTGTGCATAATTACGCATTAGTCATTACGAGGACTACAGGAGAGTTTTACACATGTAAATATGCTCAGTTAATTAGACAGGGGTGGTGTGGGTTGGTTTCTTCTCTGCGGTCTGATCCCAAAGTCGGCGATGACGCCTGATCTCGGTGTGCATGGGGGGGACAGGTGGGCACAGCCCCGGGTACCGCATGCATCCCTATAAACCAATCCCTACAGCTTTGTGTTGGAGCATCATGGTGCTCAGCACAGCCTTCATGTAGAGGCAGAGGCATTCCTCGGATCACACCGCATTATTTCCTCCCGAAACATTTTAAGTGCAGCAGCTTTTAGCAATCTTCCAGCAGCTTCTCCTATGTGTGGCAGTCTATTAATGGCATTTGCATGACAAGTACGCGGTAAATCGTTCATGCGCAGTTTAGGACAGGTTAAGTATAACAGCCCCACAGTGTTGCTGTAAGGAAATCAGAGCAGCTCATTGCTGGGCAGAAATCTGTGCTGTTCCATCACAGCCACCAGGTCACCCCAACAGGTACTGGGGCACAAAAGCCACAGAGGCTCGTGCCGTGCTCAGATGTCTTCCTCTTGAGCACTTCTCCCCAAAAACCCCTCCAAAGAAATCCAAGATGACATTCCCTAGGACCCTGCAATTGCACTGAGACTGTGGGCTCAAACAGCAGCGAAACGGGGCGGAGAGAGCCTGGTGTCAGCCGCAGGTGGGGCTGAAAGGTGAAGACGGTTCTCCTCTCCCCTCTATTTTTGCTCTTTTCCCTCTTTTCCCTCCTCCCTGTTCTCTCCACAGTGGCCGTGGCACAGAGCTACGGCCGGATGCTCGGTGCTGGGCACTCCCTGGGGCATGGGAGGTGCTCACCATCAGCCCAGGGCCTGACCTGTGGGGCACTGCTCACCCATTTGTGGAGCACATTGCCGGTGCTCGGGACCTTCAGAATGAGTAGCTCAGACTGCAGAGCAATCAGCTTGAAAATCCAGACTGCTGCTTCCAGGACCCCTGCCTTCCTGTGCATGGAACTGACATAAGCATCCCTGGAGATACTCAGAGTGGACAGAGCTCTGAACACCCTGATCAGGCTGTAGGTATCCCTGTTCATTGCAGAGGAGTGGGACCAGATGGTCTTTTAAGGTCCCATCCAACTCAAATCATTCTATGATTCTTTGACTTGCTTGTTTGGATCCTGATCCACCAAAAAATTCAGGCTCACACAGTCACAACGCCTGCTTCTTCCCTCTGACCCCCACTCAGTCTGGAAAACAGCACTCACCGTACTTGGCAGAGAAGTGAGCAAGATGCAAAGCTCCTACGGACTTTGCATGTAGTGGGAGAAAAGACAGAATGGCTGTTCCACTGCTCATCAGACTGCTGGGCAGCACCGTGCTGCTCCGTCTGTATCACCACCACTGCTCGCCCGAGGGGTGCCAGAGCTGGGCTGGTCCCTACATCCCCTGGGAACAGAATATTCCAATCCCTGCATGGGGATGGTTTCCATCGGGCACACCGACTCCTGGTGCACGGCTCTTTGGGATCTTCCATCCCACCCAAGCGCCCAGCCATGGCTGTGAGGAAGGACGGCCGCGTTGCCGGCTCGTTTTTGCTGTGACAGCTGCAAGGTGTGCGGGTCGCTCACCTCGGGCTGGTCTCTGGGATGCACATCCCAAGCTCTGAAGCATCACAAGAAGTTGCACATTCCCAGGCTGGTTTTTGATACTCATAAAGAACATCAGTTCGAACGCGCTGGCTAAGTGAGAATTAATTGTGTTCAAAATTCAGGTTAACGAATGCTGTAAGAAGCTGTCTTAGGGGAAATAAAAGAAAGGAAAAAAAAGCCAACATGGGCACTAATGATTAGAGCAAACCCCTGATGTTGGGAGGACTCGGTCTCTGTGGAAGCAGGTTACTCATCTCTTCCAGGAGATACATGCACACATCGCAAAATGTTTATTTTGTACTCTCTGAAGTGGTTAATCTACATGCGGAGCAATGAGAAGGTGGCTTATTAGGCTAATTGCTAATAATAATAATAAAAAAAAAAAAAAAACAGAACTACCATGAGCAAATATTTAAAAACAGGCGCAGCGGGCTGTGCAAACAAACACCGCCTGGTTTTTGCACGGAGTTTTCCCACCGGACATCAGGCACTCAAAGCACTGTCCGGTTAACGCGGCACCTCGGGCACGGGGCTGCTCGCTGTCCCTGCCGCCATCCCACGCTGCAGAGCTGTGCTCGTGGAGAGGTGGCTGGGAGCCTCCAAGGACCCTTCTAATGATCCCACCTCGTCCTCAGAGATGGCCCCTCCATAGCATCCCCGTGCATGGCACAGTGCACAGCACCAGGACCCAGCGCCGCGTTACCACGGGGAAACGCTTTGGAGATGTTGGAAGATGTCATCGCAGAGCGGTGCCGGCAACCAGCGAAGCCCAAGATGGAAAAATAATTGCATGCATGTTTTTTAATACAACAGGATTCCCCCAAGCTCATTAAAGCAGATGGAAGTTTTAAGACCTGTATTACTTTAAAAATTAATTTACAGCTGTGGGGCTCGGTGGCCCAGAGAACATTAAAATGATAAATCCAGGAAGGTGATGTGAGCAGCAAGGAGGGTTGCTGCGGTCACAGCGTGGCTCGGCGCGGGGCGGGGAGGTGGTGCGGTTTTGTTCGAGCTCCTTCTTGCTTTGCTCCGTGCTGTTGTTTCTGGGTTTAACCCAAATTTCAAACCGTTGCAGCAAATTATTAAAATTTCCTCCCAAATGAATTGTGATCTCAGAATCGTTGCGGTGCCTCTGCTTTATCCCAGGCTGTGGGACAAGGGACGGTGATGGGACCCAGCGTCCATTGGGCAGGGCTGGGCTTCGGGCAGTGTCGTGCGCCCCACACGGGGCCGTGGGTGGGTGCTGAGCAGTGAGCCTGGCCCCAGGGACACTGCCGTCTCCTACCCTGTACCTGTGGGGTGGCATGCCAAGGGTCTGGGGTGCTTCAGCACCACAGAGCAGAGGCTGAAGGCAGGGTGTGCCCCCAGCTGCCCCCATTTGCCTGGGAGAAAGGAGCCCTTTGTCTGGGAGCAGATACTCCACAACAACACGCTTGTGCAAAAGGCCACGTTGGGCACAAAGGGACTTCTGCTGGCAGCCCAATGTGCGCCCATGGATGTGGCTGGAGAGGTGCTGGGAGCCGGGCGTGGGGCATGGAGCAAAGCCTGCCTGCTGCAGCCTGAGCCGGGTCCTGCAGAGATGGGGATGCTCCTGTGGATATAGGGATGCTCCTGCGGATATAGGGGTGCTCCTGCGGATATAGGGGTGCTCCTGCAGATATAGGGGCGCAGTGCAGCTGGGAGCTGTCCCCACAGGTGGTGCTGGGCTGCAGCATCCCAAGTGACAGCATCCCTGTACCAGCATCCTGGGTGACAGCAGGAACGAGGATGTCTGCTCCTGGCGGGGACGGGGCCAGCCCTGCCCTCACGCAGCCCTTCCTGCAGCTCTGCTCATGCATTAACGGCAGCATGCAGCTGGTTTTCTCCCTATACCCAGCTAATTAACATCACCACCACATTAAAAGGACTCCTTCCCTGCCCAGCCCAGAGCACAGCCCATTTTCCGCCATCCTCTCGCGGAGCCCCAGTGCCCGGCAGTGACCGTGCAGTGCTATGGAGGCTGCTCCCGAGGGGTCGGGGCGAACAAAGCCCCCATTCAGCACCAGCTCCGCTGCCGTCCCTTTGAGCCCGCGCTGCGTTCTTTGTATTCTTTCCCAAACACTGTTGGTTAATTTCATTGACAAAATTCATAACTTGGGGCCGGCGAGCTTGCTCCTATTCAGCTCGGAGTGCTGGGGGCTTTGTGCTGTTTCCACGCTGCCATCCCATTCCCTCTCCCCAGCGCTGTGCCCAGGCAGCGCGGTGCAGGGGGATGGAGCCCTGCACACAGAACTCGGAGGCTTTCAGCTTTTGGATGTCAGAGGAAAAGCAACCAACAGCACCTGAATGCAGACCACAAGTGCAAGCAGGGCTGGAACCTGCACCTGCAACACGTTGATATATCTCCTATCTCATATCTCATCTACACAGTACACACACGTTGCTGTATGTACAGCCAAAGCAGTGCACCCAGCTGGCACCCAAAGAACGGCCCTTGGTGGTGTTTGCTGCAGCAGTTCCCTGTATCCCTTTGCTCAGTCCCTGCATGGGGACAGGCCTTGCAGCCCCAGCACCACCTCCATGCTGTGCTCAGCCCCAGGCCAGGGCTCCCTGGTCACCCATCACCATTTATCTCAATGCACAGAGCACTTTGCTCCCACGGGTGTTTGCGAGAGCCGTGCTCCAGCTCTGAGCCCTGCGGCCGTGGGGCTGGGATGTGCTCAGCATCTCCACATCCACACCACTTCCTGCAGCCAGCCCTGCCCCGTGGACTCACAGCAGGAGCAAGCCATCCAAAAACAAAGCCAGAGGTCCCCCACACCAAGCATTTTGTCCTATCCTGGTCTAATCGGGGGATAAATGTAACTCCTTTTCAAGACAAAGAGCAAAGGAAAAAGATAAAAACAAGTCTGGCACTGCCACCCCGCAGTGTCTGTGTGTCCGTAGGGGCTCTGTAGGAGCTGCTGGGGTTGGTTTGCCACCCCAGGGCAGGATCTGTGCGCTGGTGTCTGCTGCAGAGAGATCCCCAAAGTGCTCCAAGCTCTGCCAGCATCCTTGGCTGCAGGGTCTGTGTGCCCACAGTGCTCCCGTCCCACAGTGCCAGGTCACCTCCTGCCCTCAGGCTGATGCCACACGGACATGTGTGCACCCAGGGGTGCTCTCCCAAATGCCTTTTCCTGCCCGGGTCCGGGGTCCTGCAGGCTTCCCTGGATGGTCCCAGCCCCTCCGCTGCTCTGCAGCCATCCCCCATGTAAGTCCCCCTGCTCAGTCCTTTCTCCCTGCCATGGTCTCTCCCTCCTCCCACCTCTGTCACTTTAATCCTGGTGTGGTTTGGGGGCCCCCAGGATGCGGCGGTGGCCCAGGAGCAGGAAGGCACCGTGCAGTGATCTGTTCCTCGGCTGAGAGGGGAAGGATTTGGCTTTCTACATGCAGAGGAGAAGAAGGGAAAAAATAAAAGCTTATTATACACCAGAACACCTTCCTCCCTCACCAAAGGTCAAACTTAGATCCAATTTCAGTCAGGAGGGAGACGTCTGTCAGACAGCACTAATCACTATTTAGTATTCATATTCACCTATTAGAAGCTCCATGCTGTAAACATGTCTATGAATTAACAAGGCATCTGGCCTCTCTTATACAATATGAGCAGCTTGGATCATGGAGTGTCTGCAGAAAATAAGGAGTGCCTTCCATCTGTCTCTCCCAAATATCGCTGCTCTCACCAAAGCAAACAGAGCTGCCTCCCAGCACACTCTGCCGCAGCAGGCACAGGCGGGCGGCCCCGACACGCGCCGAGGAGAATGGGGGAAATGGGCTGAAAAAATAACGGGGAGAAAGCATCCTGGTAGCAAAAGCACTTCTCAGCACCTTGCAATGCCGATGGCCCTACACCAGCCCAGGGTTCTCTGTCCTGAGGGAATGATAGAAGAGAATCATAGGGTCATGGGATGGTTGGGTTGGAAGGGACTTGAAGATCTCCCAGTTCCAACCCCCCCAGCTCAGGCTGCCCAGAGCTCACCCAGGTGGCCCTGGGCACCTCCAGGGATGGGCACCCACAGCTCTGGGCAGCCTGGTAAGGAAGGGTGAGTCAACTCCAAACCCCATCTTTGTTTCAGATTTAAAGCAAAGGAGGGGAGGGGAGTGGTGTCCTGCTCCAGGTGGGCCCAAGGATGAGTCATGGAAATGGATGAATGGAGCATGGGAGCGAGTGCCTGATGTGCTCCGGTAGCACCGCTGTGCTCCATCCCATCCCTGCTGCTCTGTGGGGCACAGAAACAGGGCATGGAAGGAAGGGATGGCTCTTTGGGAGAGGTTTTCCCAAAGAGTTGGGCCCCAGTGACCAAAGTGCAGTCTCCCTGCCACCATTCAGGTCGCCAGCATTCATCCATCCATCCTGCTGGCGAAAAGCTTTTGGAAACAGGTGGGCTGCTCTGGGCTCTGCCGTGCAGGCTGACCTCCCGTGCCACCCCGAGCGCTGCCACTGCGCTGTGTCACAGTCAGCACAGCCTCCCAGTGCTGCTGGGGAGCTTTGTCCTGGGCAAAATCAATGGGGAACCCGTCCTTGTGCCCAGGGGCTCTGCTTGGAAACCCTTGGAGCATGAGAGCTGATTTTCAGGGAGCGCATCTCCTGCCTTCGGAGGCACGGAGTGAGGAAGAAGCGTGACAGATCCGGGTGTGTTTGAACTGAGTTATTGCCCACCAGGGATGGAGCTGAGACCACAAACATTATTTCACGTCCCAGTGAGGCCGAGGTGATGAGCCTGGGTGCTGCAGGAGGAAGCGGGGAGGTTCCTGTCTGCAGCCCCCAACCCTCCGTGCTTTGGTGGGGGGGAGGCTCAGAGCATGGCCCGTGAGCATCCAAACAAAGGCTCTGGGCCCCAAGCATGGCACTGAGGTCAGCAGATGAGCACAGCAAACTTAAGCCCCACACAGCAAAACGCAATGCCATTCTGCGGCAGGCTCTGTTAAAAATATTCTGTTTAATTGATTTTTTAAAAAAATCTATTATGCCGCTCCAGGCTTGGCTATTGATCCGCAGCGCTGTAGAAGTAATGAAGAAGCCTTCAAATCAATAAGGCCAAAGTATATCTCAAACTGTATCTGCTCCCGCAGCACAACGGGGACGTGGCCGGGCCAATTCCCCCGACGGGGCGCGAACAAACCCGTCCTGATGGCAGCAAAGATTTATTTCTATTGGCATCAACATAACTAATGAAACCCCGCCGACTCTTCCCTTCCGCGAGAGCCGACAATATATCGCAGAGCTCACAACGAGAGGAGCAAGAACACACTTGCAGAGGGGAAAAAAAAAAAAAGAAAAACCTCCCTCAACCGTGAGCTGTATTTTCTCGACGGTGCCCTTGGCTCTCCTCCACCCCTTCCCCACCAGGGCAATATTTCTTCCCAGAGCTCCGGGCGGGCTCAGCGTGGCTTTCACCAGTCTGAGGATGGAGTTTGAGTTTTGCTTTATCCCTCGCTGTCAGCACGGAGCGGTTGGCAGCTCCCATCGCAGGCTGATAAGATTGTTTGGGGCTACGGGCCTTATCTTATCTTGTTCGTGCTCTCCATATCACCTCTGATAAGAGGCTCAGGGAGGTGCCCTCGGCCAGGTCCCTGTTTGCTGCCATGAGAGCAGCGGGGCCAGCACCGCCCTGAGCCTGGGGACCCAGCTGGCCCTTCCATCGGGGACCCAACACAAGCCCCTCGCAGCACTCAGGCACTGGTGCCCCCACTTTTCCCCCAATCCACGCGGCCCTCCGGTAGGGCTCAGTCTGGAGGATCCTGCACTGCCCTGCCCAGGATGCCCCCAGAGCAGCACTTTGCAATCAGTGCTCATTTCCTAATGAACGCTGCCCTGGGAGGGGGCTGCTGGTTGTGCTCTGTAACCCAGCGACCCACGCAGCCCCCGGCACCGCATGGACCGCTGCTGGGGCACGCCATGCTGGCAAATTAATCTTCTTCTTCTTTTCTTTTCTTTTCTTTTTTTTTTTTTTTTTTTTTTGGAAAAAAAATGAACCTCCGAAGTTTAAAAATATGGTAATGCAATTAGCGGCTTTGGCAGGCTAATGAAGCCACTTTAAACCCTCGCAAAAATACCATTAAAGGAGAACGCTGAAGAGCCTCTTCAAACTTCCCAAAAGGAGAAGTGCGTTCACGTTCAGAAGATGCCAATCTGCTCTCCTTTCTCCGAGGTTCAAGATTAATTAGGGACTTGTTTAGTGCATGAATGAGGAAACAAATGAACTCTTGGATCATGGAGCACTGGAACCAATTTTTTAATCATTTTTTTTCTTTACAATTACATTCCTATCAAGAAAGTCTCCATTAGACTTTCTGCCACAGGGCTCCATCATGTCAGGTAACCCTTCCAGGCGCTTGGCTGTCCCCAGAGGTTGAGCAATGTGAATTTCCTTGGAAATGAACACACCAGGTACGTATTTAACACCGTGTTTTCTCATTACAATGCTGCTGTTTTTTCATCGTAAGTACACGTAACCCTTTCTCCAAGATGCCCTCGAAACAAAGGATTTAGAAAAGAGCAGCACTGTCCCCCCCAGCACGAAGCCAGCCCGGGTGGCTGGGGATTGCCTTAGAGAAATGTCGTAGTGCCCGGTGCTAGAAGTGCTGTACAACGGAGTGAGACTGCTAAGGTGAGCACTAACAGCTAGGAGGAGAGTGCGTATGACTGAGACTGGGTGTTAAAAAATGGGCTTTGCATGTCTGGTGAAGGAGCAGGGAAGCTGCCTGGGATTTGCAATGAGTCACAAACTGCCCCGAAGGCTGAGGGCTGGGTTTGGCTGATCCCATTCGGCGTGAGGCTCAGATTTGATCTAAACCATCCCCAGCTTCAGCAACTTTCTGCTCCAGCCCCACTTCTGCTTGCAGCGGTGCTCAGCGCTGAGGGAATTCACCCTTCAGTGCTCCCACCCGCACGCAGGGCTTGTTTTGATGGTGAGAACTTCTCCAGGAAGAAACAAAGCATTGAAATAGAACAATTTGCAAAAAGGAAAAAGAAAAAAAAAACAGACTTCTGCATTGTCATTCAGGGGCAAACCTAAATGCTGCAGCCACGCTCAGAAAGGGACGCACAGCTCGACACGGGCTGCTGCAAAGTGAGGATGCTGCTCTGAGCAGTGCCTCGTGCTCTCCAGGGTGCTCCTGGCGTGGGCTCCTGCCTGGGGAAGGAGGGGACCACGTAACGATGACTGGCAGCTCTGCTAACTCCTTCCCATTAGCACCCATTTATCATTAGCCAGACCTCTACTGGGGTGAGCAGATAATGTTTTCCTAAGTGGAAAGGCAAGGGTATAATTTTCATAGCTGATTTGTTCGTTTCTCTCTCTCCTGTGTCCTCTGAGCAATTGCAGATCAGATCTGCACCTCCCAGGACTCGCTTCCATGGGCATTTACGGACAGAGGACCACGTCACCTCCTGACCACGCGTGCTGACCTCGGCTCTGCCGGGCAGCGTAATAGAGTCCTGGCCATGGATACTCCTGATGGAGAGGGCAGGCCGGGCAGTGATTGCTCTCATCGCTTCCTTCACATTAGCACAATTGTCAGATAGACGGGGAGGAGAGGATTCTGCTCAAATCCGCGTCCCAGCGGTTTCCAGTGGCTATGGGAGCTTGTTGGTCACACAGAGAGCAGTGCTGGGGTCAGACCCAGACCATAGTGCTGCAGTAACGACTTTTAATCAGCAAGGAGAGGCAAAGTCTTCAAAGGGACAGAAGACAAGGACAGGGGAAGGTGGTGGGAGAGGGATAGGACACAGAACAGGGCACGCAGAGCACGCACATTGCTCAGGCAGCGGAGCCCCCATGGCCACACCAACACCCGTCAGTGGTTTGCAACACAAGGAGAGATTCCACTGAGAGAAGGGAAGGGTCATGCAAATCTGTGTTCCTCTTGTTTTAGTATGGTCCTGAGAGCCTCGAACCAACTTCAATGCAAATCTGGAGACGTCCTTCCACGAGAGCCCAAACTTTGCAAGCTCAGATCCCCCCCTGCTGTACGACATCGCCTGCATTAAGGACCCACTGACCTCGTCCCAGCAATAACTGAGTCGGATCGGGGTCACCCAGCACCCTGCGAGGAGGGGGCTGGGTCTGCATGCAGGGTGCTGCAGCTCTGCAGAGCAGGCACAGGGCTGGGGCGGTGCAGGTGCACTTTGTGCCCGCTGCTGCACGCCGAGCTGCAGGACAGGCACAGCAGATTTTGGAAGCGGAGCACAGAAGCAGAATTTGCAAACTGCTGTGCTTCGACTCTTTGCAGCTCAGGAATATGGGGAAATGCCTACAGCTGGCCTCTAAATAACCAGGTTAACTACCGGCTGCAGACAAAGCCTGCTGCCCTGAACCCTGCTGCTCTGATGGAGTTTTAATCGCTTCTGCAATAAAAAGCAGTGAGTCCCAAAGGAGGGCTCTCCATTTATTCAGAAGGATGCTGCTAAATTCCCGCACACAACACATTCTGCCGCTGCAACGCGTGGCTCCGCCGCTCGCCTTCCTGCAGCTGGGTAACAGCAAGGCACAGCATCACCTGTGTGGTCTGATCTGCAGGCCAGCTGCACACCCACACCACAAACATGCAGGGATCCATGGCCATGAAGCTGTGCTTCCCAAGGCTTCAAGATTCAATGTTTCCTACTGCACTCACATCTCCCTTCTTCTCTCTGACTTCTAAAAAAAACAGGGGAAGAAGGATGTCGAGATCCAGAAATTACCATGCTGTAATGGAAGATCCTCAGATAGACTTGGTTTAATTACGCAGCTCTGTCATCTCCCCTGCACTCCCCATCCCGTTATGAAATCACGGCGGTAACTCAGCTGGCAGCCTCGCTCCGTGGCTGCTGCGTGAGGTCAGGCAGGCGCTGCTGGGACCCGGGATGCTGCCATGGAAGGGAGCATCCTGCCAGGACCAGGGGGAAAGGAGCAACACGGCGCAGGGCCATCCACCACCGCCCCGGGGATGGGAATCACTCTGGAGATATGCCCCTGGGGACACCCCCGGGGACACCCCCGGGGACACCCTCCGCAGGATGCTCAGGGACACCGTGGCTACACCAGGGCAGCAGGATGAAGTGCAGAGCCCCAGCCAGGGCAGATAATTCATTTTTTCACCTACGAAGGGACACGTGGGGCTCTCCAATAGCAAACACGGCGAGGGCAGGGCAGGGCAGGAGGTTTGCTGCGAGGAACCAGATCAGAGCCAGCCTATGTCCCAGGCCTTGCACCGGGACAGCAGACAAAGGCACTTAAAGCAAGACGGCCCTTAAAAAAAAAAAAAGAAATTTAAAAAAACATTTTTTTTTGCATATTTCTTTTCCCTTGCAGGGCACAGAAGCGCACTGCGGGAGCACAGAGGCAGTGGCTGTGTCTCAGCTGTGCATCGTGCACAGCAGAACGGCCCCGGCACGGCGGGGCGAGGAGCCGCGCTCCGCCAGGCTCCGAGCTCCTCCAGCACCGCCATTGCTGCACAGCCTGGCAGCGGGGCTGACCTGGCCATTCTCCCTTTCCCTTTTTCTTCTCCCCACCACTTTTTCCATGGCATTTTCGTGAATTAACACAGCAGTGCGTTTTTTCGCTTTACAAATGCAAGCTGGAAAAAAAAAGAAAGAAGAAAAAAAAAATTCCGATTTAAATAGAGCCGCGTGGCAGCTGACATTTCTTGAAAACACTTTGAGTCACGTTAAGCTTTGTAGGTGCTTTTATTTCCTTTAGAGACGGTTAAAAGCGGTTAAAAGCATGTGCATGGCAGCAGCCTGGGGACAGAGGGGACGGAGGGGACATTGGTGGCTGCAGGCTCTGCCCTGAGCCCCAGCCCCAGCAACAGGTCTGCAGGGTGCAACCCAGGTGGGGGTGGGGAGGGCAGAGCAGCAGCAGCAGAGCAGGGCAGTGAAGCGTGCAGCTCTTTTTGTTTGCTGCTCCGTGCCG